>NSJW01000617.1:0-254094 GCA_019955255.1 Castanospermum australe | reverse complement strand
TTTTATTCTCCTCAATCTAAACATAGCCTAAAGATATGTATGATAGAGGAGTTTGAAGGGAAAGGGAATGGAGAGTTAATTTTTTATTTATAAATTAAGAAAATTATAGAATATTTATAAAAATAAAAAATAGAGGAAAGGAAGGTTACTTAGAAAATTTTTTATTTTATTCTTTTATTTTAAAAAATTCTTAAATTAAGAGAAGTTTTCATCAAAATGAAAAATCTACATTCCCTTTCTTATCCTTCTAAACTCTTTCATCCATACATAGCGGAAGTGGATTTCAGGAATATCAAATGGTTTGAGAACTTAGATATGGTTATATTGTTTTAATTAGGTTCCGGATTATTACGGGCCGGATGCGGAAGGCAAGGTTTGAACGTGGGAACAAATTATGTTTGAAAGTGGTAACGAAATAATGTATTGTGCATGCGTTTTTTTTTTTCTTTTTGGGATATGGTATCATGTATGTGTTGCAATGGCTAGTTTTATGATACATTCTTAAGTTATAGTATGAGGATTTAATTTAATATCTTCATTATTAATTTCCTTTAAATCCTTCATTGATATATTTATTTTTAATTTAATCTCTATTAGCGAATTATATGTGTAATAAATTGAGGTTTGGTAAATGTGGATGATTGTGAAATTGATTGGTTATACAATTTATACTTGCTTTTATTCTTTCAGACTGGTCTCTTGAAAAGTCAATTCGTCATGAATTAAACCATACCGTTGTGTATTCGGCCTGATTACTGTTCCTTTCAGTGTAGTCTTGACTTTTGAATAGCAAATTAATTTGTCAAAAAAAAAAAATAGGGCCTTAATTGATACTCACCACCCGTTTTATTTCCCAATATCAAATCCTCTTTTATAAGTTAAATTTATAAGCTTTGCGAACTACAGACCATTTTTGATAGCTATTGCTTCTGAGACAGCAGCATAACCAGCCAGTAGCAATACATCCATTCCACCCATCCCCGACTTAACCCATTTAAATTTTGATTGGCTACAAGAGATGCTGCTTTGCCAGAATCTTCGCAGAACGCATCAATATTTAGTTTCCTGTTGTCAGGGGAACCCAACCAATCTGGCAATACTCCATATCGGTCTGTACAGACGAGTTAAACTCCAGGAGCTAAAGTTGTATAGAGATGCTTAGTAGGAAAAAAAAAATTGATGTAGCAGTAATGTTTTTGGATGAGATGTTTCAGAATTTGAGAGTTTGAAATATAAGGCAATTGAATTACATCAATTGAATTCCTTTCATTTTTAAAATTCTGTTTGGATAATTATTTGTAAAGTTAGAATTTCATTGTAAACTCTTGCAAAACAATAAAACATAATAATATATATTTGCAGGCATAAAAAATAAAACAATAATTTTTTAAAAAATTAGTAAAGTATATAAATAAATTTGATAAAATGATTATATCATTTTTTAAAAAAATTTACATAGAGCTCAAAAGTACAAAATCAATATAAAATTCATAAAAAGAAGAAAAAAAAAAAGGTGCTGAAGGTTGCACCTCTGTTCTAAGAATATAATTAAGAATATAAGCATGCACATGTCTTCTGCCATTAGAAGTAGCAATTGTTGTTTGTCTTATAGAGAAATTTGCTGGTTACGCCAAGAGTATTATTCTGCACACACCCAGTAATTATTGCTGTCCATAATGATTCATCTCTCAGCATCTCATCAAGCAATTTCTTTGCAGCTACCATGAGATTGATACCAACTGTGAAGATGCACAATTAAATTAACAAAAACACATGGTTTTTGCAACCATATTTTGAATGGGAATTTTGTCGACTAATTTGTGAGCATAACTGGTACTTGTTCAAAATGAATAATATGCTGTTAGAGACAGATAGACGGAGAAAGAGAGATTATTCCTCATCCCCCCAGGAGAAACTGAGTTGAAATAGTGAGATGTAATCAAGTTTGATCCCGCTTATCGATGGATTCACAGTGCAATTCTCATATTAAGTGCATTCCGGAATACATAGAAGTTTTCGAGAAGGAGAAATAAGGTAGTGTCGTTCATGGAGGATGATTTGAACTTTCCTCTGGTGTTGTGATTTTGCTACACAGACATGTAACAATGGAGGTTGGAGACTTACTATGCTACCATAGTAGAGCTGGAGCATCAAGGTTGAACAGAGAATCAAGGACGAATTTTTTCTGTTTAGGTATAATTTCAAATTCCTCATTTTGGGTAAAAAAAAATATCCGATCAAAATATCAGGAAATAGCATAATTCTTTTATCAAATATCCAAACAAATTATTTCATCAAATAGCATTTTAAACACTCTTTAAAAATACATTCCCCTCTAGAAATACCTCATCCAAACTAAGCCTAAGGAAAACTCATCACATAAACTACATAAATGATAAATTACACCATAAATCAAGCTTGAGCACAAAATCCAAAATAATCTAAAGCTCCAATGTTCAATAAATAAGAGCACAGCTTTCAACATGGCTTAAGAAAAAATAAAAAATTATGAATCTAACACCGTAGTAGGAAATGGCGAAGGATAATATGGGCCAGTACAGGATAATTTGACAAATAAAATGCACTTCATATCCATACAACACCCTATCCCGGTAAAGCTTGTCCACCACTTGTCAGTTGTCAACAAATAGACTCTCAATATGCGAAAGTCAATCATAAGATAGGAGAGTAACAAATAGACTACAATCGAAGAGAAACCTAAAAAAAACTTCAAATTCAACTATATTTCAATATTTTCCCACCTTGTTTCTAGCTCTCTTGAAAGTAATAAAAGCAAAGCTGCTCTGCAACGAAGTAGATCTAGATTTACAAGACAGGAAATGACCAACCAAGTAAAAGGAAGAAAGGGAAGACAATGATAAAACCAGAAAACAAAAAAAAAAAAAAAACAACCAAAAGATATAAGCAGAAAAGCTAAAATCCAAAACCCTAGGAGTAAGAAAACCTGTTAGGAGCTAACCACTGTAAACAAAACCCAATGAAAAAGGGGTTGATGCTAGCATTCTATGAACTTACTCCGCCCAGCCAAGCTCAAAATATACAGATCTTTATCTTCATCTTCAGATTTCAAGAGAACACAAGAAGCGCGTTGCCTGGTATTACATGCTAAGGACAAATATATGCAACTGAATTCGAGCTTGGACCACCTCCATAAAACACAGCAGAGCCTAGCAACCATTGTCTACAATCTTATTCTCAGATGCAACTGGTTTAGCACCCTTTGGGGCATCTCCAGTTTTAGCAACAGATCCATTCTCAGAAAGTTTGCGGTCATCACTATCCTGCTCTGCTAGGGTACACTCCTTGAGCAAATCTGAGACATCTTCAGTTTTTTGAGCTTTAACTTCTCCATTTACCTGTGTCTTTTCATCAGGAAGCTTCCCTTCCCATACCTGCATTCATAGGATTAAGATAGCATAAAAAATATATTAAGCGCAGGATCGATTATTCAAACATAATCTCTAAAAGTATAACAAATGAGGAGCAGATTAGAATGCTTGAGAGATATCTTGCCTGCTTTGGGAATTGTTGCTTTGCTTTCTTCTCCAAAATTGTCTTCTGACGGGACTCATAAAACCCAAAATCATCCAGAATGCACGTCTTACTGGTATATTCCTTAAAAATTTTGATCATTTTCAACCCTGGCTCCAACATCACCTGAAAACATAAATTTGGCCGTTCAGATAAAAATGAATGATCACAAGGAACTGACAAATACCTGAGGAGAACCTTATTACCTCTTGAGTATCCCTACTGTTAGTGACAGGTTTGTTCTCATTGTTGTCCAAGGTAATGTGCCTCAACAAATTGTTAGGAACATCCTTAACAATGAGCCACTTAAGAGAAAAACAACCATTCCACTTGTCTTGCTGCCAATACTCAACACTCTTGTTAAAATCAACTGGACCAATCATCTCTGCAAGCCCAACAAATTGCCCACTGGTATTAACCTGCATAGGCATTTAACAAATGTGATGACAATTACCAAATAAACAATGGAAAACTGATCAAACAACAGCATCGAGATGCTAACCGAGAAGAAAAGGAATACAGGACAGCTGCCAGGTTTCTGCTGGGCCTCCTGGTATGCTGCATCAAGCTTCTTGTTGCCATTTTGAGTACTGGCCCACACATTGTACTTTATGCTTTTATGGATATCATCCTCGCTATAAGACTTAATGATAAAAAACTTGGCATCAGTGTATTCTTCTGGAAAATCAGCTTTGTTATATTGATCACGGTCCGGAATAATACTAATCTTATCTTTCTCCTCATCGGTGGTTAGATTTGCTGGCAAATTCTGCCCTTTGACTGCTAGAACAGTTGGTGCAAAACCCTTTTGGTTCTTACCACCCTTGGCCCTAGGTCCCCTGTTCAGTTCATTCAAACCATCCATGTTCTCATTGCCATAGCCAAAGTAGCCACCATTTCGTCCCCTAGTTTTGTATTTACTGTCAACAGCTAGCCAAGCACGTCCATTTGTGCGAGAATCATACCCATGTGTTCCATAATCCATACCAGATCTGATAGTGTTTCCATACTGACCATATAACTTGTTTGGAAACATTCTATTTATGAAGCCATGGGTGGCTCCCATGGCAGGCATTGGTCTTGGATGGTGCAAACCCTAAGTAAGAATAATGCAAATTCTTCAAAATTATGTATAAATTAAATAATCATAATCCATTCTAGATAGAGAAAAGCAGACAATTCGCTCCAATAAGTTCTACCACTCAACTGACTGAAGAAGCAACAAATCCTCATTCTCACAAACCATCATAACAACCAGAAGAACAGAACAATAACAAACACTTAAAAAGTAAAAAGACTACACATGATCAAATAAGACTGCCGATGAGATTTGTAAAAGTTAAAATATAAATTATGCATACCATAAATTGAGAACTAGGGCGGAAAGTCTGATTCCTTGAAGCATTAATGGTATTGCCACCTGATATTGAGGAAGTGATTGTTGTGCTACTTACAGGCCTTGGCTGACCGTCTGAAAATAATGTGGCATCTAACCATGGAATGGGTGAGTGTAATCCATCAAAGCCAAATCTTGGATCCTGGTAACCTGAAGTAGGAATGCGACCTGGCATAGCACCCCTTCCATATGAAGCATTGGAACTAAAAGATGAATTTTGATAGGCCAGTCTACCAGGAGCAGCACCATTATTACCTTTCACACTTACACCATTTGCAATGCCATTAGAATTTCCGTTAGCTGCTTCCACAGGCAGAGGCTTTTGATCAGCAGCTACAGAGGTGGAAACCTCTCCCTGAGGGGGAGCAGCAGGAGTAGGTGTGAAAGGCCAACATCTTCGATGAAGAGATTCATTTCAAAGATATTAATCAAGATATTGGAAATTGGGAAATCCCCAAGATTCCAACTGATGAACTCTACAAACCAACAGGAAAATTCTTCTTCAATTCTGATTTTGTGATTAGAACTGTAGAAGAAAAAATTCCTTTCACACCAAGAGAGAAAGATGAATTTGAACTTCTATCTCTCAAATCAATCCTTAAACATAGGCAAAAGTATAAATTCCTTCACATAGGAAGTGTACAAGTTGCTGTCAAACCATTAATCACAGAAGCAGTAAATGCTTCAATCTTTTTATGTCTAAGAGATGCTAGGCACAATAAGTTCAACGATTCCCTTTTGGCAACCGTAGAAACCAGTCTAGCTCATGGACCAATCTATTTCAATGACTTTCCGGATCTTACGGTTAGTCTAACAGACAAACATATAATGAAAGTCTTGCACTTAAATATTCATACTCATGGAATCGATATGCTGCAGGGATGTCATCCTTTATCCTTAATGTATAGAGTTCAGTACAAGGTAATGAACTCTTCCATGTCTAGGATTATCAAACCAAAAAACAAACGTGGAGAAACTACTCTGTTCCTTACAGACTTCTCCAAAGCAAATGTCAATGTTCCAAAAACTATTCGATGGGAGGATGTTAATCTTCCAGTGAAATGGACATTAGACAAAGCAGCACCTTCTCAGCTTTAGGATAACTCCTGACTTTAGAGAAATCAAACAATATCAGTCTGGAAAAGTAGAAATTACTTTTGATAGACGAAAATCATTTAGCTCAGCTAGCTCAACCAAATCTGATGACTTTAAATCTGATGATTTTAGATATGTAATCTCTAGGAGATCAACATCAACGATCCCCATAGAACACAAACTTAAGGGTATTGATACATCGTCAAATTTACCCAGACCAACCTATGAACCAGAGGTTGAAGACGACCAAAAATCAATTCAATCTCCAACCTATTCCTCTATTGATGAAGGTTATGATGTTATCTGACTTCATAATAGATAAAAAAGCCCTTCAGAAAAACTTTTAGTCCGAGGAATGGACTCCTCAAAGGAAATGGTTTTTCAAACATTATCAGGGTAAAAACAGAAAATCTATTCAGGAAATTTATTATGAATTTCTTAAAAGGGTTAAATTAAACATTCCTTTCTTTGACTGGTTTGGAGCATATACAGTCAAAAATAATCTGGAATATCCTTGGCAAAAGGAAAATCCTTTAGGTTCCATAGATATAAACACTATCTGGCACCTTAAAGATGGAGAATTAGTTCATACAGAACTTCCTCCTACCAAACCATTTCAACTCCCGAACACTAGAGATGAAAAGAACAACCCAGTTATGGCAATTCCATTCAAAACAAAGAACGAAGATGAGCCTGTAACCTCAAAAGATATTAAAAATCTTATGGAGCAATCAAATTATACAAACAAATACCTTCAAGCCATAGGTGAAAAGGTCAAATCAACAACCATAGCTGAACCTTCAACAAGTTTCAACACCTAAACCTAAAATTCAACAACCAATCTTTAAACCATTCAAAATGACACCAAAACTTAAAGAAAGTTTTGCCAAATTAAATATTACCAAAGAGCAAATTATGCTCGCAAAAGTAAACGAGAAGTTAGATGCCTTAGTTGCATTAAAAACTCCTCAACCTCAACCAAAACCTTTAAACATTATAGACAGGCGCCTAACTTGACCTCAAAAGCTAGCTCGTAAGGCAAGGGCTGCGCCCCTACTTATATGGACCGAACACGCCCCTTCACTGATCGATGTGGGACATTACACTTACTTCCCCCCTTTCGAGAGTTTTGGATACCCCATATAAGGGCTTGGCGGCCCCGCAGAGGAAAGCACCTCGACACCAAGACCACAAGCAAGGAACCACGGCTCTGATAACCATTATAGACAGGCGCATATCCACCATTATATATATATATATATATATATATATATATATATATATATATTATAATGACTTATTGTAACATAATTATGTATATTATATTTAATATAATAAGTCATGTTATAATGCATTTTTCTCCCAAGAGTAGTACATTTGGGGGCTCCATACATCACTAACATAAAGCACCTCTTCAAAAGAAATGCATTAGTAACTTGGAATAATTCCTAGGTAGGCATGTGTCACTCAAATCAATATTTGACTTGTAAAGTTTTATAAATCATGTTGAAAATGTATCTCCCTCTATAAATCATAAATTTACACATGTCAAATGTTAATTTGAGTGTTTATATATGTAAGCACATGCTATGCCTACTTGAAAATTTCTCCAAATATCATTCTTTTTAATACTATATAATAAGATAATATACATAAATTAGACTAAAATGCAAAAAACTCCTCTAACTATGTGTCATTTTCTAAAAATATTTTCAAACTCAGCAATACAACTCATTCAACTTATCCAAATGTGCATCCTAATGCAAATTGAACCCCCTGTACATGTGCTAAAAACCCTCTTGTAAAGAATCAATATGCACGATTTAGTAAGTTCAATGAGTCAAATTGTTGAGTTTCAAAACATGAGAAATTTTTTTTTCAAAAATGACCCAAAGTTAGAGGATTTTTTTTGCATTTTAACCTAAATTATATTGCTCTTTTTTCCAATGTAACTAAACATGATATTTGAAAGAAAAATTATGGACATGCCACATCATGACTTATTAACACATTTACTTTTCCAAAAGTGACAATTAGCATGAACAAAAAAACCTTTCTAGTTCAGCTATGGAATGAATTAAATACAAACAAAACACGACCATCATCCATGATAAACTCTTTTGGATTTGCAACATATATATTTGTCAACAATGTCGCTACATATGATCCTTTTTATTTTTAGAAGTAGGTTCACCACAAACCTAACCATCCCTAACCTATATTCTAAAGATGATTTTATTATATCAGAGATGAAAAAATAATAAGAACAAGAAGAATGGATCATTAAATCAAAATAGATATAGATTAGAGATAGCCAGTGATTATATTCTTGAAATAATAGGGCATCTTATTGAGTCAAAGAGAAGAAGAAAAGCCCCATGTGTTGAAAGGGGGACGAAAGGCAAGAAAAATATGTCACTCAAACTTCTTAATCATTAAAAGGTCATTCAACATTTTCTCAATTGCTTCTTCATCAAGGCGACCTTTAGCCTGCAATGAGGGGGAAATGTTTAATCAAACTAAAATCATATATTGCATTAATTTATGATAGGGGTCAACTGGGGAGGGGTGATATAAACATGAAAGCAAAACAAAGGCAAAAACGACCAATAACAAAAATGTGATTAATCCCTTTTATTCCATTATAAATGCATTTGTTTATATTCCTTTAAAATAAATTATTGTCTAAATCGTTTTCATAAAAAGAATATCAGCTTTGGTCTTTTCTTCTTTTTTTTTAATAATTTTCTCTTTTATTTCCTTGTTGGGTTGCATAAAAGGTGCTAACATCTAGGTAGGAGAGTAGGATATGTGGCTTTATGGAGGATCGAACCTCTAACATCATCATATCCCAATCTTAAAGAGTAAGGCCAGTGCAAGTTGACTTATAGGCTCGTTGGCAAAGGAAATCTCACAACCCACAACATATCAAGGGGCAGACAGTTACCAAGGGGCTGCTTCCAATCATTTGACAGGAGCGATCTATTAGTATTCAACTTGTGAAGATAGCCCCATCTGTAGTTTCCATAGAATTATATGGCAAAGCATGATAAGAACAGTCTAAAAGTTACTAACCCTTACAGCTTCTTTCACAATAGAAACTCGGAGATAGCAGTAGTGTCTAAGTGCAACTATAATTGATCGCATTGGTATATATGGTTATATACTTTTTTTATTTAAATATTACATATAAGTATAAATGAATAAACAACATGCATTGGTCTAAGTGGAAGTGGCTTGGGTCCCTTAAGTATCATGTTCAGGGTTCTATTCCTGGTGGATGTGAATAGAGCATGCGTTGTTGATAGGCCTCCCTCCCACAAGGGACACGACCGAAAGCTGAGAGATTAGTCCTTCACCTTTCAAGTAGAGGGATACTCTGTAATATCCAAAAAAACCGCATAAGTGCATAATACTAGGAGAATTTCGAAAGATTTTCACCTTGTTTTTCAATATTCAAAGTTTACTAGCATCGGTTGCTTTCAAGTTAGAGGGTGAGCTTTGGTGCAACAGTAATATTGCTATCTAGTGACCTAGTGATGCAAAATGGACAAGCACGTTAATTAATTTATGATAGTTTGAGGATTTTATTTCAGTTTTAGATAAGCATGTTTTTTTATTAAGATAATTTAGGGATGCTTTATTTTATCTTTGGATGAGCTATCTCTATTTTAGTTTTAGTGTTTGGTTAGGATTTGACTATAGGTTTGCTGTAGGGATTTAAATACTCCTTTGGGTGTTTTATATTGGTATCTTTTTTTGAATTTTTAATCAAACACTATTGTCAAGTTTATTGTGTGCTTTTTGTTGGTGGTGATGATGGCTTCCTGAGAAGAATTAGAGAAGACTTTAGGTGAAGAAACTTTGAAATAACAAAAAAACTTAAGCTCAGATTCTTCAAGGCATGCCTATACACTTTCCTTTAGGCTTAATTCACCCCACCAATTTTTCTAATCACTGGGTGCAAATGAGTCTTGGCGAATTTCCTTCTAGATACAATAAAGAAACTTGATGCGTTTTGTACGCACATAATCAAGCCAATGACAAACAATAAAACAGAATGATAATATCCTGTTTTACTTCCTGCGCATAGAAGGAAAACATGAATGATTTGGAATGGAATGAATTTGGTTATTGGTGGAACCAGTCTTCTATAGACATCTATACAACCTTTCATGATCAGGTACAGCTCTTCATCATCAAGTACAACTCTTCATGATCAAGGATTTCTATGAATAGACACTACTTTTCACTTTCTGAGAAAGTGTACGTTGTCACTGCTTAGGTGCTCACTTTTCATCGCTTAGGCGCTAGCTCACCGTTTGAGCGCCCAAAAGCCAACGCTTAAACGCTCAGTGTCCAGAGAGGAAAAAGTGTGTGCGTGGTACTCTTTGTCAATCCACCGCCTAAGTACCCAAAAACCACCGCTTAAGCGCCCAGAGGCCTGAGAAACATGCATTTTTGGAAAGTGCGCGCCTAAGCGCCTGGAACCCACTGCTTAAGCGGTCATTGTTTTGGAAATCCTCTCACATTTTTGGTTCTTTTGGGTGGTAAATCACTTGGTAATTGCAGATTCCAGCCGCAGAAATAACTTCTCCGCTTATGGAAATAAGGTTGCATACATCTAACTCTCTCTAACCTCATATATAGTGGTGGGAGCCTCGTTACACTTGAATGCTGTACGGTTGTAAAAGTCTATTGAGAATGACTTCTGTAGAAATATTATACATAAAGGAAAGCTTCTGCTAATGGAAATGAGAGTGATGACAAAAGCAAGCATCAAGATCAGTAACCATCATTTAACATGGGTGAAGTTTGCATTCAAGGAGAGATTTATTGTTAACATGCTCTAACAATGAGATATGTTATAGGTTAGGCATATCTTTTTTTTTTTTTTTAATGAGTTTGATATCTCGGGAATTCTGCTATTAACTTAACTGGTCATACATAAGTTGCGACAAATTACATGCTAGAGTTTCTGGTTTGGTAAAAGGGTGATTGTTCCAAATTGGATCAGATGCCTTGGCGCATGATAGAAGCATTCAGACTCATAAGTTCCAAAATTTAAGTGCTAGATGTTTGAGGTAGGTGCTTTTAGCCTCAACTATGATTTACATCAGAATTTGAAGAAGAGGTTTTAGGGACTAACCTTAAGAGTTGGCACCACAGTCTTAGCTTCTTCCGCAGTTTCAACGCAAAGATTTCCTAGCACAGCAAGCTGCACAAGAAAAGAGTAATACAACAACATCAATAAATTCCTAATATACTGAACATGTTTTATCAGTGGATTGTTCTGTACCTCATATTCAGCCAACTGATATCTACTCAGAACTCTGAGCACAAGTTAAGGTTCAATCAACTATAGATAAACCCAAATTAAGAAGATAAGCTATAACAAAAACTGAGGGATACTCTCTAACTTGCTTGACAGCATCTTGATTAGTAAAGCGGCTAAAGCGCTTAACATACTGCAAAGACTTCTCAAACACTCTGTAAAAGTCAGAAATTAAGATTGCATTAAGGCAAGTCGATAACTGAATTATGCTAGATTAAAAGAGTTCAAAACATATCAGGTTGTGACATAATTATGATACAGTAAAATGTGAAATAAATTTTTACAGTAAGTAAGAATTAAGCTAAAAAATTTAGAACATAGACAAGGACAATGTCTGCCACTCACTGGGGGACATGATTAAGTGAATCCTCAGACATTTGCTTATACTGCTCGTATTTGTGCTCTAGAAGAATGGCAACTTCACTATTCATTAAACATTTGGCCTTCTGAAAATCTGAAAGGTGCAAGTAATATTGAGTTGAAACATCTAGATAATCTCCTTAATTAGCTTTAAGCATTTACCAAAAAGCAACTAGATAGAGCAATGCCACCTCAAAGCAAACAATTGACAGTGACACCCAAAATTTACTAAATTTTAAGTACTATTATCTACTTGCTTGTACACAACACAATTTTATTTGGGTAAAAATATAATCTCAAATAATTTTTTCAGCAGTGAGACTGTCACGATCAGGATCGGGTCTCATCACCAAATTGGTAATAAATATTTCCATTTTTTATCCAAAATATAATCTCAGATTTGCAGCAGTCAGCACACATATTTATCATAGTAGTAACTTCATTTTGGACCAACAGAAAGCAAGTTTGTTTTGACACTACTGTATGAGGCAAATGAGCAGTAATCATTATATTATGCACACTCCTGGAGGCCATCTGCAGTGACCTCAAAATTCATCAATGTTAAGCACAATCCAGGATAATGGCATACTTTAGTTTCGATTAAAACACAAGTGTACTCCATTATAGAGACACAAATGAATGCTTGTCAGCAGAAATGGGATGAGGTATAATAGATTCACACCTTAACATCACAATGAACCATTGATTTGAAAGGCAGCTACTCATGCTGTGGTTGGAACTTGGAAGGCAGGGGTTATGAACTTTTTTGTGCTTTTTAGTTGTGAAGGAATCATTACTCAGTTGGGGTGTCAATCATCAGAAACCTAAACAATTAAATCTAGTGGAAGAGGTACCAATTTTCCGACGTAGAATGATGTATTTACTGGTACAGGACCACCACACACGTTTCCTATTAGCTGTGCAAAACTTAATCTCCATTCTCCAGCGGTTCACTCTCGCATGGCATGTGTGACTGCTATACTCCAATTGTCATCATTTTGTGCTTGACTTAACGTTTTTCGTTTTGACGTAATAAAAAAGAGAGTGCCTTGACAAAAACCCCAATTTGATAAATGGATGAACAGATACATGCCTGAGCCCAAGAATTATGATTTTAAATTGTGATTATGCTGTGAATATAAAAATTACAAACAATTACAAAAAAATACACAACAGCAATATTATGTTATAATTACGTTTGCAAACCACAATTTAAAATTATACCATGAACACACAGGTCCATCCAGATGCACAAACACAAATTCATCTTCAAAGAAACCAAAAACAGACAGCTTGGTTTGTTTTTACCTGACATGACACCTAGTCCCATCCAAAACGCATAGCCTGATTCTCAACCAGAAAACAATCGCAATGCCCCTTAAAATCATGGGTTCGTCAATCAAAATCAACACCAAAATATTTATCCCCAAAATGTAAAATTTTTTCTCTCAAGGTAATGACCAGAAAAACCATGGAAAATAGTCACGGTCAGTACCCAAAATAAAAAATTAAAAATTAAAAAAAAAACAAAAACAAAAACAACAACGAGGCCCTACCATTATTCCCAGGATCCGAGCATCTAAGAAGCACAAAAACATACACGGAAATTCTCATGAAGTGGAATCCACATATAAATACAACAATCATCAGCAACTAAAAATAAATAAATAAAACATATTAGAAGTTTTTATTTATAATAAATAAATTATTTGGGCAGAAAATAAAATCTAAAAGAAAAATCATACCCTCTCCAAATTTGAGCTCTGAAGCATCTTCTTCCTCAATTTTAGACATTGATTTGATACAAAAGTACGAGAAGAGAATGTTGGCTTTGCTTGTGTCTTTTTATTTTTTCCCTATTTATTTATCTAATTAGGCTTTAGGATGAGTTTAGCTACAACACAACCCTAATTACTAATTATTATATAATTTGTTTATACACAATTTAAATTATTTAAAAGAGTATTTAAGATAATTTTAATATTTTTTATTAAAAGATTTTGAAGAAGGGTGATATGAGATATTAGTACATTTTATTTGTATTATATTAATATTCAATGTATTTATATAAAAAAAGTTTAAGAGAGTGAAATATAATATATTGGATTAGAATATTTTTTATTAAAAGAATTTGAAGGAGTGTAATATAAAATATTACTACATTTCATTTGTATCTATATATTATATAATATAAAAATAATATTCTCTTTAAAAAAAAATTTGTTCAAGGAAACTTTTTTTTCTGTTTAACAATTTTTTGTATAATCTTCCTTTTTTCAAAAAATTTTCTAAATATATTTACTAAGATTTCATTAATTATAAATTTAACTTTATATCAATTTAATGATTGTATAGTCATCATATTTTATAAGGCCTCTTTTTTATTTTTTAAAATTTAAATTTCATATTTAATTTTATATTTAATAATTCTATATTAAATTTTATATTTTATATTAAATTATATATTTAATAAATTTTTACATAACTTAATTTATGTAAAATAAAAAATAAAATTAGAGATTTTTTTCAATTTTTTATTTACCTTTTTTTACTTTTTCACTTAAATTAAGAATTTTTTTAAAATTTTACTTAGTATTTTTTAATTATATAAATTTATTATCTATTATATTTATTATCTATTTATTATATAATATTGAAGTAATAATTTTTTTTTAAAAAAAAATTTCACTCAACGATACTTTTTTTTTATTTAATAATTTTTTATGTCTAATTTGCCTTTGAAATTTTTTTAAAAATATTTAATAATATTTTATTATTTTATATCAATTTAATGATTATTTTTAATTATTAGTTATTATATTTTTATAAAATATTTTTATATTTTTTAAATTTTATATTTAATAATTTCATATTAAATTTTAAATTTCATATTTAATTATATATTTAATAATATAAATATCATATTTTATCTCTTTTAATACAAATTTTTTTAAAAATAATAAAAAATATAAAATAAAAATAAATTAATCTAAAAATATAAATTTAAAATATTTTTAAACTAATATACTCAATAATTAAATTTTTAACCTAATCGCTCGTATCCCAAAACACAACCAACAATGCACCACACCCGATCCTTGCCATTTGTTCTTGACAGCAAGACTTTTCCTCACCCAGATGAACTGCGAAAAGCAACAAATAATAATAATGAAAAAAAAAACCCTAACCCCCAAATCCGTAGAGTCCTTCCCTGCCACTTGAGGACGTAGACCACATCCATGGCCGCAACTGTCTTCCTCCTGGCGTGCTCCGTGTCGATGACAGCATCGCGAATCACATTCTCCGGAAAGATCTTGAGCACTCCACGAGTCTCTTCATAGATGAGGCCGCCGATACGCTTCTCGCCGCCCCTACGAGCAAGACGCCGAATCGCCGGCTTAGTAATTCCCCGGATGTTATCGCGCAACACCTTACGGTGACGCTTTGCTCCTCCTTTTCCCAACCCCTTGCCGCCCTTTCCACGCCCGGACATCTTGCTTGTAAGCTCGATCAAATCTAATTTTTCCCTGAAAAAGTTTTATTTTCTTACAGGTACTACTAATTCGTTTTTTTTAATAATTTTTATAAATCATTGTAAATGAGATATATATTGAGTTATTGAGTTTGATGTTTATCAAGAAATAATTATTTCTATTATCATATTAATAAAATTTGTTAATAAATTTTTTAATAAAATAAAAGATAAAATTTAATTATAAATATTTTTAAGATATGTTAATTATATATCTAATTTTATTTTTAATATTAGAATTATTTGTGTCTCATTATATAAAAGAATTAAGAAAAACCTTCTTATATGATATGATTCTATGACTAAGTCGGTAATCACAATAAAAAATTTAGTCAAAAAATTTCATTATTTAGGTATCTCAAACCTTAATATATTTTTAATAATAAAAATATATGCTTCAAAATTAGAATATGGAGGTATATTAAAGTAAATTCATAAAAATTCTTCAAAAGAACAAGTCGTTAGGTATTATTTAGGTATTTGATAACTAGTTCAACTAAAGTATAGTATCATTAAAAAAGAGATTTTATTTATATAGTACTATGTATTACAAAATTTTAAGATGATTTATTCAATAAAAAATTATTATTACGAACTAATTGTAAAGTGACTCCAAATGTTTTACAAAAGGATATTCAAAATTTAGTTTCTAAACATATTTTTGTAAGATGACAAGTTTTACTATCCTATTTCGATTTTGATATTGTTCATATAAAAGGACAATAAAATTACTTGCCTGATTTCCTTATAAGAGAATTTTTGCAAGGAAAGGAAAAAAAATCTCCCACTGAGATTCTATGAATACAAAGAGTAAATCAGTATCGAAAGATCAATATGGCTCTCATTTGAAAGGTAGCAATGTTCAAGACCCTAGTTTAAAAAGTTTTTTACAAACTATTCAACAAAGTCAAAGCTCAATACGTCTTCAAACAAGTTTAATACATGTTTCCAATAAATTTATTCCTTTAACCCTTTCTTCTTCAATAAGATCAGATGGTGCAATAGATTACTAAAAAAAATGATTTCTTGTCAAACTTCTTAAATTATTTGCTGAAAAAGTCAAAACACATATAGCTCAATAATTTAATGGATCAAATACCATATAATGCATTAATATTTGGTCAAATTTCTAATTATGTTATAAAAACAGAGAATTAGGGATTTTATGTCAATAATTTGGAATAGAATGAATTAAGGCTCCCTCTAAACATATTAAATCAAAAACTCAACATCAAGACTTTTAAAAAGAAAAATAAATTTCAAAAAAAAACTTCATCACCAATTATAAAAAGCCAAAACTTCTAAAAAATATAAAAGATCAAAAAATAAAATAGTATGTTTTAAATGCAGACAATTTGGACATTATAAAAAAGATTACAGAATAAAACAAAAAATTAGATAATTAAATTTAGGAAAACTTTTAGAAAAATGATTAATCAACATTTTGATTAATGATCAATATTATTTAACATCAGAAACAGAAGAAAATTCTAATCAAGAGTTAAAAGTAATATATAACATTCAAGAAGAATCAAATAACGAGTATAATAGTATAGAGGAATAATTTTTAGGACCAGAACCTTGTGATTGTTCAAAATGTATAAACCCTAAATTTATAAATGTAATAACAAAAGATCAATTCTCTATATTAATATCAATAATAGAAAAAATGCAAGATTCTAACTTAAAATAAGAATTCTTACAACAATTAAAAATTCTATTAGACAAAGAAAAAAATATAAAAGATTATATAGCAAAAATTGAAATAAAAAATATTTTAACAAGATTTAAGACGGTTAAAAGAGAAGTTATTACTATTCAAGACTTGTCGCAAGAAATAAAAACTTTAAAACAAGAAATTAATCAGTTAAAATAAAAAGTTATTGAGTTAGAATTTAAATTTTTAACATTACAAGGAGATCAAATAATTTCATAACAAATTGAAAAAGCAAAAAAAATAGAAATTTATTCTTCAAATCAAGATTCATATATAAATTTATTAAATCAAATTATAGTTTATAAATGGTGGTGCCACAGAAGAAATATTTTAAATAATTACTTTAGTAGATTCTGGAGTAGAAATGAATTATATTAGAGAATGATTAATTCTCACAAAATACTATAAAAAAAACTAAAGAGTCATTAAATAGTGCTAATAGTTCAAAATTAATTATTACTTATAAACTATCAAATGCAAAAATTTGTAACAATAAAATATGTTATAAAACTTCATTTCTAATGGTTAAAAATATTTCTGAACAAGTAATATTAGGAATTCCATTTTTGATATTATTATATCCCTTTATGGTTAATAATCATGAATTAGTGTCAAAAGCTTTAGGAACCGAAGTCTAGTTTGAATTTCTTAAGCTTCCTCAAATAAAAGAATTAAATTTAGTCCAAGATTCATTAATATCAAAAATAAATATACTTCAAAATTAGTAAAAGCAAGTAAAAATGTTAAATAAAGAAATTTAATATCAACGAAATAGAACAACAATTACAAACTTCACAAATTAAAGAAATAATACAAAAGATACATCAAAGATTTGAAAAAGAAGTCTGCAGTGAATTACCAAATGCCTTTTGATCAAGAAAACAATATACTATATTTTTACCATATGAAGAAAATTTCAATGAAAAAAATATTCCGACAAAAGGCAGACCAATTTAAATGAATTAAGAATATTTAGAGTATTGTAAAAAAGAGATTCTAAAATATTTAAATAAAAGATTAATAAGATCCAGTAAGTCTCCCTAGAGTTCTCCCTAGAGTTATGCTGCATTTTATGTTTTGAATTCATTAGAACTAGAGAGAGGTGCTACAAGATTAATAATCAATTATAAACCTCTGAATAAAGTATTAAAATGGATAAGATATCTAATCCCCAATAAGAGAGATTTAATTAAAGGAGTTCATAATGCATTAATTTTTTCAAAATTTGACATGAAATTTGGATATTATCAAATTCAAGTTGATGAAAAAAATTAATACAAGATTACTTTTGTATTATCCTTTGGTCATTATGAATGAAATGTCATGCCACAAGGTCTCAAAAATGCTCTCAGTGAATTTCAAAATATTATGAATAATATTTTTAATCCTTTCACAAAATTTACTATAGTATATTTAGATGACATATTAGTATTTTTTCAAACTCAAGAAACTCAACAATCATACTCTCCTCAATACTCTCTAACTAGGTCACAAGTCATTAATATGCTTATAATATATAAACCCTTTAAAATAGATAAACCATAGATTAGAACAGATTTTGAAGCTCCTCATAATTCTCAAAAACAAATTTGGTACTTTTCAACCTTTAGTAAAGAACAAACTTCTTTGTATTTATAAGAATTTTATTATTTCTTGAGGGAGAAAAAATTCAATATGTATATTTTTGCCTGATTTGAAATGTATTGTGTTAATAATAAAATACCAAAGACCATTAATAGCAGTCACAATAAAGACTTCAACACCGTTAAAAACAATTAATAATGAAATCATAGAATCAACCTACCCTCCATTAGAAACAATAAAAATTTCTACTAAAGAAGGAGTAGAAATAGAAGCTAATCCTTTCAAAACAGTTCTTCAAAATTTAATAAACAAAACCATCGGAAAACATGATATTTAAAAAGTTCATCAGTAATTAAATTATTCTAATCAAATATTAAATACTATGTCCCAACATATTCAAAGAATAGAAAATCAAAATGTAAAAAAATCAATTAGTACAAAAAATTTAAATAATAATTTAGATCCAACCAGACTAATATAGAAGATTATTAATGTTCCTAAAAAAAATTAAGCTCAATTACTTTAGGAAATAAGACTGATAACACCTTAGAAGAAATTAAAAGAAAATTAGAATATTTATCGTTAGGAAGTACTTCAAAAATAAATACTTTAACAAAATTAGATTAAATTAAAGAAGAACTATTAAAATCACAAAGTTCAAAAATAAATAAAATGAAATTTAGTAAAGCCCCACTACCTACTACGAGAAACTATTACCCAATACCTACTTTTTCTGATGTACAATATGAAGAAATATCAAATCTTGTCAATAGTTCTTACTCTGGTGAATTCATTATAGAATGGAATATCGACGGAGCAAGTGATCAACAAATATTAGATACTATTCAACAAATGACTATGACAGTCACAACTTTCAAGACTAGAGTAAACTCTCACAAGAAAACTGCAACATTACTAGCTATAGGATTCATTGGTCAATTAAAAGGATAGTGAGATAATATCCTCCTTCCTACCGAAAGAGAAACAATATTAAATGTTGTAAAACAAGAACTTGGCGGACAACTAGAACAAGATGCAATAGCAACATTGTTATACACTATTACCAAACATTTTATAGGAGATTCAATAAAACTGCAAGCAAAAGTAGGAGATTAACTAGCAAATCTTTATTGCCCATCTATGTCAGATTATAGATGGTATAAAGATATATCTTTATCAAAATTATGTTTAAGACCAAATGGTATCAGAGCCTCTTAGAGACTCTGTCTAGTTATAATTAATGAAAGATTAAGAGTTTTAGAAGACTTAGCGTTGGTAGGCAGATTAAATTGCTATCTAAATAGCAATGAGTGGTACGTTGGTCAGCCCGTGAATAGGCAAGGTTTGCTGAAATAGGGTGGTCTTAAACCGATAACACTATAGTCCCGATAAGTTTGAAAACATAATTAATCAAAATTAATCATGACTAGACTATTAACATCACTTAGTGAGCTCAATAGAGGTAGAAATAATAAGATAGTGTTAGCTTCTTCTTCTTCTTCTTCATCTCCTTCTCAACCGATAAATCAAGATTAAGTATAAAATCAAGATTTAGTGATAGCAGAAATAAAAAACAAATTATAAAACTAGTCAATACCTGAAGTTAAATATAAAGAAATATATAAACATTATATGTTCAATCTTAAGTCTGGAGACATTGTTCAAACAATAGAATCTTCTCATAATATGAAAAAATTATGTGAAATAATATATATATTAAATGAAGATTTATTATATCAACGTATTAAATATGGATTCAAATATATATATATATAATTAATTTAAGTAGTTACAAAAACTCATAGTAGATTAAGAGTTAATATCCCTATAATGATTTTATTAAGAGACACAAGACTTTTACGACCCAATGATTCTATAATAGGAATATTAGAATCAAACCTGCATGATGGTCCTGTATTTTTCAATTGCTATCCAAATTTCTCGATGGTACTAAAAAATCCTCATACACCAAAATCCTTAGTATTAAATGTTAAAATACCTGAAGGAATATTTGAATGAGTCATAGAAAACATTTCAATTATTTATAAAATTCATTATAAAATTACTACTACTAATTATAATTTTAAAGCTCTAAGATCATCATTAAAAAATGAGACTATTATAATGGAAGCCAATTTAAGAAAAGCTTCAATAACAACCCTTAAAAGATTGAGTCATCAAGAAGTCATTTCTAGAATGCCCAAAAACTGGTTATTAGAAAGAAATTATATCTATTCAAAAAATTCAAAATACAAAAATAAAGTCAATAGTCTAAGAAGGAGAAAATCTTATGATAGAAATGATGAG
Organism: Castanospermum australe; assembly: GCA_019955255.1. Lineage (NCBI taxonomy): Eukaryota > Viridiplantae > Streptophyta > Magnoliopsida > Fabales > Fabaceae > Castanospermum > Castanospermum australe. Next base: position 233,216 of record NSJW01000617.1, on the reverse strand, counting down.
ATAAACTTCTCAAAAGATTGAAGAAAATCAATCTATTTCTTCAATTAGACAACTTTCAAGAGCCTCTGTAGATGGATCTACTATTAACGTATATTTAACAGGAGTAAATTTTTAACGTAATGTTCCACAACCTTTTATATCATGAAAAACAAGATTGTTTACCTATTATGATTATTGAACTTGAATGGATTCAAAATAATTCCACTCCTCGTCAAATAGCTCAAAAAATTTTCCTTTCTTCTTAGCACTATCCTTCTCAAGATCTTCAGAAGAATCGACTTTTTCATGAATTCATTCTAGTCGACACAGATTCTATAGAACTAACTCATACCTTAGACAAAAATGATTCATTAAAAACTTTATTTTCAAAAATCAAGATTCTCAATGTCTATTCTCCTTCAGAATAGCCAGTTCAAATGTTTACCTTCCGATCTTTTTCAAAACAATTCTCTCCTCAGTATTACAACTATCAAGATTATATGAATGCTTGATATAATCTTTTTTACTATCAGCCTTATTCTCATTTTTGGTTCATCTAGTTCAAACGAGAAATTCCTCTAAATTTTTCAAAATGGTTCAGAAAATGGTTTCATGATTTTGGACCCAATGTCCAAATTCTTCTTGATTATGCAATATCCTCTTATTATAAATTCAAATATCAGACCACTTTTCATACGGGATATAAGTTATTATCCTTTGTGGTATCAATGAATATTAGCTGGATCATGACTTGAGACTTTGTTATCTCCCAACAAGACAAAGAAATAGATATCATGTAGTTAGTACGCAATATCAAGATAAAATGGTGGAATAAATTTGATCGTGAACTATTATCCAATAAAAAGCTGAAAGACTAGTTCCAAAAAAAATTCAAAATAACTCAAAAATAATTCAAGACAGGTCATTTCATCAGAGGCCCTTTTCTTGGCTGAAAAATCTAAGATTATGGCAGAATTAGCCTCATCCTTATCATGAAAAGAATTTTTAAAAAAGTTAAAAGATGTGTTATCTCACACTTCTTAAGAACAAAACCAAGAAGATAAAGTTGAAGTCGATTCAAGCCAAAGTTACACACCACTCAATGAAGATGATTGTTTCATTATCAATAATTTGTCTCAATTTGAATAAAGTCAAGGCAGAGCAAAAGAAGATTACTTTTGGTACAAAATATTCTACTTTTTGAAAAGACAACCCACTGTTCAATCACATGCCAGAAGATATTCATTAGATTCTCAATTAACTTTAGAAAAGTAAAGTTCAAGAGTCAAAAATATAAATAATGTTATTTGGTGCATTATTACTGTTAAAAAATGTTCAAATTAGCCGAGACTTTCTCTATATAAGGAGGCCTGTCATTCTGATAGAAGCATATGAAAAAATTATGTACTTCTCTCTCTAAACTCTCTTTGTAAAAGTGGGTTACGTTCTCTCTCTCTTTATAAACTTCTTCGACATCTCTCTACAAGTTTACGATCACTTTTCAATAAGATTATATTTTCAATAACCATATATTTTTAGCCTCTCTTTTTATCTTTCTTTCCGTTTTATTTGTTTATTTTACTTATATTATTTTCTATCAATATTGAGCTGCCATCCGTGGATCGATGACGTGGATGAGATTAGTCAATAGAGGTAATTTTGCCATTTTGAAGTTTGATTGCACAGTTTTTTTTTTTTTTTTTTAAAGTTGCCTCGTGGGTTGGCGCCGTTTGGAAATTGGATCCCGCCAATTCTTCTCTATTGGTGATGCATGCCGCGAATTAGCTTGTGAAATTTGTCTATGTAGGTGTTTTTAGAAGCTTTTTAAAAGATTGATTCGATGTTAATCAGAGCATGTCTCACTCACATTCCGCACCCGCACATCACCCCATCACCACCGCACACCAGCACATCAAGGAACCTCCATCACCAAGAAGCACCTTACTCACCTTCGCACCCCTGCACGTCACACCTTCAACCTGACAGCATATCAAGCCCTTCACAGAACAGCCCATAGTCACCCACTGTTCACGGATTGCTCACCCACCGCCTCACAATCTCGCACCTTCACCCCTATTTCCACCAAAACAGAACACTGCCTCACCTGCATCGCCCTCTGCATCGGCCAAGAACAGAGCAATAGCTACCCACTGCAGTACACTGCACAGCACGCCTCTGCACTCTGCACTGCACTTTTCACCAGAAGCACACCCATTGCCCCTACACCATGGCATCCTCACAGACACGCCTTGCACCCTCACTGCATCTCACGCACACACCAAGCCACGGCTCTTCACTCACAGTCACGGTCCATCTCTGCTCACAGCACTTCTCGGCACAGACACGCCTTTCACCACACGCACGCATTTTTAGTTTTATCAACAAAATATTTCTTTTGTCAATCTTCAATTTTTCTTAAAATTTTACAACACACAAGCATTTTCTATAAGAATTACATGACTTTTATTTTTCATTTAATATGAGAATACGTAGACATATAAAGCAAGCTAAAACTGTAAATATTTTTCTTTAATTTTTTTTTATTTTCATCATTTGCACAAGCATTTTCTATAAGAATTATATGACTTTTATTTTTCATTTAATATGGGAATACGTAGGCACATAAGGTAAGCTAAAACTGTAAATATTTTTCTTTAATTTTTTTTTTATTTTCATCATTCGCTGTTATTCACTTTTTTTTATTTTAAGGGATAAAATAAATATTTTTATGAGATTATTTAATTTACATAATTATTTTTAGAATAATCATCTTAGTACAGATGTATCAAGAGTGCAGTAAAATTAAGTTTCTATCATTCTCAGTGCATAATTAAACTCCAATCCTGATTTAAATTTTTTTGGAAAATCAATTTGTTTTAAATAAGGGTTTTTTCAATTATTTTGCTTTAAATAAAAAGTGATGGCAACTAGATTTATGTAAAATAGATAATAGAATTATATATTTTTTCAGTTTTTTATTTAAATTTTTTATTTTTCACTCAAAGTAGGAATTTTTTTTAAAATTTATGTAGCTATTTTTTAATTGCATAAATTTATTATTTATTATAACAATTACAATAACTAAAAGTAAAAGCGTCTTTAAAATTTTTTTTCTGCTCATGTGTAAATTCTTTTCCTACTCAAATTTTTATTTCTTTAAAATTTTAATAAATAATTAATTTGATTTATGAGATAAATCAATCTAATTAAATCAAATTTATATTATATCAAGATTTTTTGATTGGAATTGGGCGTAGAAGAGTGTTGTATAAATCAATGTACATTTACATTATAAATTTAACCGTTTATAGAACAACTCTCAATTGTACTAAGAAAATATCTCAATTATTATTCTCATAATAAATATAAGTAAAATAATCTGATTTTTTAAATTTTACAAAAAATAAAGATTCATATTCTAAAATAAAATCTATTATATATTATTGATATCAAGATTTTGACTGATTTAATATAATGTTTGAAATACATAAATTGATTTACATTTGATTGAAAACGTCGATTTCCAAATATATATTAATTGATTAAAAGGCATCTATGTATGATATAGAATCAAAATGATTTCAATTTTAGTTTACTGAATTGATAGTAAATTGAAATAAATTTATATTGATTTGGTTTTAGAATGTGAGATCTAGATATAAATTTAAATGATCCTCAAGATTTTGATTGATCAAATAATTAATAAATGGATGAGGTGTATTATTCATAGATTATAAAACCCAGGATATGGCTTAAATTACTATATTATAAATTTTGTTATATTTATTTTGACCTTTTTTATTAAGGTATTTCATTTCCTCCTCAAGATATCATGGATTTTTAAATTATTTTGAGCTCAATATTTTGATTGATCGATCTAGTCTAGAGCTCTATATTTTGCATTGAAATAATTATATAGATTTTATCTAAAAGTTATATGGTTGGATAATACATTACCGTAATTATTTTCTTACCTCAATAAATTATATTGATTAATGCGCTTTAGTATAAGTATTTGTATTCATTAACTTTTAAAGAGAATTTTTGAGTAACAGTAAAGTCGTATAGGAAAATTGTAAAACAAATGTTAAATGGTGTAATCAATTGACTGCTATAAAATATTTGTTCAAATATATCAACAAAGGACATGATCAAGTCACTGCAACTTTTTATCAAGTTGTCAAAAACAATGATTTTGAATAAAATGTTAATGAAATCAATATGTACTTTGATTATAGGTATATATCTTCATGCGCGGCTGTATCGAGAATTTTTACATTTAACATCAATTACAAGGTCTTCCTGTTGAAAGGTTATCATTCCATTTTCCAGATGAACAAATGATTTTATTCAATAATGATGATCAATTAGACTCTGTTGTAAACTCTCGGGCACAAAAATAAAACTATGTTCCTAACATGGATGAAGGCTAATTAAAAATTTAGTGAGGCTAAAGAGTTGACATATGCAGAGTTTCTAACTAAATTTGTCTAGAAACCGCAATTAGGAGAATGGTTGCTAGGCTGTACCATGCTTAGGAAAACTATAGGCCAGACCCATTAGCCACCCATATGAAACATGTGGTAGAATCAAGAATATTCAAACCAAGAATATTCCACGATTAAATGCCCAGATTCCAACCTTAACACTATTTTTGTCCTCGATTCTAGCTCCTAACATAATCATTGCCTATAATTTCAACATAACATCAATGACACCACAGCTATATAAACCCACTAAGGGGCATATCTCCATGTATGTTTTCTTTTTACTATCTCCTCTCCATATAAGCTCTTATATTGACTTAAGTATTCGACTACCTTGCAGGTACCCCCCATCACCTATATGCTTATCAGCCATTGTACAGCTATGATAGTGCTTTCGATCGACCTAGGAGGGTTGACTCTAATCGATTCTAAGGTAAAAGGAAGAAACATCTGGCGTCGTTTGTGGGGACAGGTAAAACTTTTCCAAAACCACAATAGTTTCTCTAACAAGCATTCTTATGAACCTGAGGAGGAAATAGCTTATACTAACAATGGACAAAATATAAACGAGGCACTCATTCACATTCTTATGGACACCATACAAAGAAAGCGACAACAATTGGATGAGTTGTCTTAACAATCCCAAGGAAACACAGAAGAAAAAGGGGAAACCCAAAACTAGGAACAACCAGAATGATCACAAATGGTCACCACACAAAATCGAGTTATATATTCTTCTTCTCATCTATTTTTAGATTTTATCATGTCTGTTCCATTACCCAATAATTTTAGACTACCAAATACAATTGAACTATATGATGGATTAACTGATCCATAAGAATACCTTGACATGTTCAATGCAGCAATGCTCTTAGTTGGTAATTCTAACCCAATTAGATGCAGAGCTTTCCCAAGCACATCAAAGAAATCTGGCCAACTATGGTTCTCATCGTTGGAACCAGAATCGATCAACGATTTTTCCAAGCTAGCCAACAAATTCCTTACACATTTTTCAATAAGCAGAGCATAAAAAAAAAAAAAACCTCAGCTAACTTGATCAACTTCAAACAGGGGCAGCACGAAACTTTGAAGGAGTTTCTCGGTCAGTTTAATCGCGAGGCCATCCAAATCAAAGATCTAAATTTAAGGCCATCTCTTTGCACTTAATCATGATTGGGCTAACATCAAGGACCATTTGTGGATTTACTAGCAAAAAAACCCCCGGCAGATCTTAATGAGCTACGACAACAATCCACAAGATACATCAATATGGAAGAAATGACAAGAGCCAGAAGCACAAATATGATGTACAATAGATCATAATATGAAGATCGACACACAAACCGACCAAGAAGGAGAGAGCACAGGACAGAAAGAAGTCAAATATCTATAGGGAAGTTACCACAGCCGACCAAGTTCAGTAGCTACACTCCCCTGATTAAGGACAGGGATCAAATCCTCAAAGAAATTTGCAACTCAGAATATTTAAGATTACCATAATCACCATCACCACAAGATCATGTAGTAGACAAATCAAAAAGGTGCAACTTTCACAGATCCTATGGTCATACAACCAGGGAATGCGTCGCATTAAAAGATAAAATAGAAGCACTAATCAGAGCGGACCATCTGTGTCAGTACATACAGAAAAGAAATGACGAACGAGACCAAAGCTACAGACGAAGAACACCAAGTCCCAAACGTAAGAAACAAGTCGATCAACTAAGGTAAGACAATACACTATAAGGACCATAATGATCCAGTAACCATCCAAGATATCATAAACTCTATTTTAGGAGGATTTGCAGGAGGCGATGAGACAAATTCGGCACAAAAGAAACACTTGAGGACCGTTCAAACAATTATGTCAGTAAGTAAATCTAACTTCCCTCATTTAAATTCTGGTTATCATTCAGTCTCCTTTTTAGCTGCATATTTTCAAGATAGATCGAAATCAAGATGACCCCATGATGATATCAATCATATTAGCAAATTTTCTTGTTAAAAGAGCATTAGTAGACCAAGGAAACTCAGCAGATATCTTATATTGGAGAACATTCGACAAGCTACACATAATGCCCTCATAATTGAAACCATTTAATGGTAGTCTAGTAAGATTTTTAGGAGGAAAAGTGGAAGTTTGAGGTTACATGGAACTAGTGACTAAGTTCAGCACCAATCCATCTTCCAAAATGATCTCGGTAAAATATCTCGTTGTAGACTATCAAACACCATACAATGTAATACTTGGGAGCCCATCACTCAACCAACTAGGAACAATTGTATCAATGCCACATCTCACATTAAATTTCCAGAAAACAACAAACAAATCAGCGTAATTCATGCTCATTAAGCAGAAGCCAGGTTATGTTATAACGAAAGCTTAAAGATAAGCCAGGCTAAAGAAGATAAAGATCCACACAACCGACAGACCAAGAGACACCATGTCAATCTCACGGAGCTAGACCTAAGAGGTGAGCTTATAGAAACCAGACCAAAACCTGATAGACTTTTGAAGACCACTGCCACATCAAAAAGCAAAGATAAGAGCAAACCTACTAATCGAAGTAGTAGATAAGTTAACTTTATTATTATAAAATAACGCTGATCTTTTTGTATACTCACCTTCTGACATGCCAAGAATAGACCCAAATATAATATGTCATAAATTACCCCTGAATCCAGACACAAAGTCCATAGCACAGAAGAAGTGAAAGCTTAAAACTGAAAAACAAAAAAGTGTGGTAGAAGAAACAAAACGACTATTAGAAGCAGGATTTATATGTGAAATTCACTATAGCACATGGTTGTCTAATGTGGTTGTGGTAAAAAAGGGAAATGGAAAATGAAGAATGTGCACAGACTTCACCGACCTGAATAAGGCATGCCCAAAAGACTCATACCCATTGTCGAGCATAGACAAATTCGTTGATGAAGCTTCAGGCTACCAATACTTAAGCTTCATGGATGCTTATTCAAGTTACAACCAAATATGCATTCACCTAGCAGATGAAGAAAAGACAACTTTTAATACCTTTTGGACTTAAAAATACAGCTGCGACATATCATAGATTAATGGACAAAGTATTTGCATCACAAATCAGTCAGATCATAGAGGTCTATGTCGATGACATGGTAACAAAGACACCATCAAACGGAGGCCACCCCATTGATCTATCTGAGATATTCCATTGCCTCATAAGACATAATATATGACTCAACCCCGAGAAATCTGCCTTTGAAGTTCAAGCAAGTAAATTTCTTGGATTTATTCTAACTCACAAAGGAATAGAGGCAAACCCAGACAAATGCCAAATGATACTAGAAATGAGGAACCCGACTAACACAAAAGAAATACAAAGACTCATAGGAAGGATTGCAACTCTATCAAGGATTCTATCATGATTGGTCAACTGAGCATTCCCCTTCTATGAATGCTTAAAGAAACCTGAAGATTTCAAATGGACACAATAGTGCAAGCAAGCTTTTCAAGAACTTAAGGAATTCTTGTCATCACCTCCGATATTGACAAAATCAAGACCAGTTGAGGAACTATTTCTTTATTTGACAGTTACTAATCAAGCCTTCAGTTCTGTATTAGTTAGGGAAGAAAATGGAGAGCAGCGGCTGATCTACTTCATCAGCGTATACTTCAAGGCACAGAAAAAAGATATCAAAAGATTCAAAAACTTGTACTCACAGTCCTAACAACAGCAAGAAAGCTATGCCCTTACTTCCAGAGTCATCAAATCATAGTAAAGACCGACCATCCAATTGGGCAAGTACTCCAAAAGCCCAACTTAACAGGACGAATGATTACATGGTCCACAGAACTCTTGGAATATGGCATTCAATATCAACCCAAGGACTAATAAAAGCCCAGGTAATGTCTGATTCCCTTACTGGGTTAACTAACCTTACAAATGAACGTGAGCACACACAATGGTTCCTTTATATAGATGGAGCTTCAAATACAAAAAGTGGAGTAGGAATCATCTTAGAAGGACCTGAAGGAATTATGATTGAGCAATCACTCAAGTTCAATTTCAAAGCAAGCAACAATCAGGCAAAGTATGAACCTCTAATAGTTGAAATGAATCTGGCAAAAGAAATGGGAGCCATAATCCTCATTGCAAGAAGTGACTCTCAACTGATCACTAATCAAATCAAAGAGGACTACCAAACAAAAGATGACATATTACTCAAATATCTTGAAGCCGTCAAAACACTCTCGAATAACTTTGATATGTTCAACATAGAACATATAACAAGAGATCAAAACTCACGAGCGAACTTACTTTCCAAATTAGCCTGCACAAAAGGACCAAACAATAACCAAACAGTAATACAGAAAACAATTAACAACCTGAGCATTCACACACAAGTCACAAACTCGATCAGCGAGGAAAAAGAGACATGTCAATCTCCAATCAAAAGGTACCTACCCTCCGGAGAAGTTCTGACCGACCAAAGGAAAGCAAAAAACTATAGAGAATGGCAAGTTATTATGTTATACTAGGAGGGTAACTATATAAAAGAGGGTATTCCAGCCTATTGCTCAAATGTTTTAATCCCGATCAAGCACAATATGCGATGGCCAAAGTCTATGAAGGAGTCTATGGCCACCACATGGGAGAAAGATCGTTAGCAGCTAAAATTCTCAGAGTAGGCTATTATTGGCTAACAATGAAAGTAAATTGCTTGGAATACATGCCAAAGTGCGATAAATGTCAAAAATTTGCAAACATCCACTTGGCACCACCAAAAAAGCTATACACAGCTGACATCTCGTGGCCATTTAGCAAATGGGGGGTGGCCTTGCTCAGTCCATTTCCCAAGCACTTGGATAAGTCAAATTCCTGTTAGTTGATGTTTACTACTTTACAAAATGGATCAAAACCGAACCACTTGCAAAAATCACGTTAAGAAAGTAAGAAAATTTAATTTACATGTACGGACTACCATATGTAATCATCATAGACAACAGAACACAATTCACCGACAAAAGATTCAAAGAGTTTTGCCTTGAATTACGCATCCAACAGCGCATCCAACAGCTATTCACGTCAGTAGAACACCCTTAAGCAAATGGCCAAGCTGAAGCAGCAAACAAGATGATACTAAACGGACTCAAGAAGTAATTGGAATAATCAAAAGGTCAATGGGTCGAAGAATTGCTGAGTGTTCTCTGGACTTATCATATAACAGCTCAATCAACCATTAGAGAAACACCCTTCCGACTGACTTATGGAGTAGAGGCAATGATACCAGTGGAAGTTAGATAACCTAACTGGTGATGACAGAACTTTAAGCCAGATTAGAACAACACGCAACTAAGAGCTGACCTAGATTTACTAGAAGAAAAAACAGAAATCGCACATATCCGAGAGATAGCAATAAAATTAAGAGTAACAAGAAAATTCAATGCCAAGGTTTTACAACGGAAATTCCAAACCAACAACCTTGCCCTGAGGAAGGCAAACCTAGCAAGAGGAGAAATAGGAGAACGAAACTAGCAGCTAATTAGGAAGGACCTTACAAAGTCATCAATGAAATCGGAAAAAGAGCGTACAAACTGAGCAAACTATATGAGTTGGTTATACCAAGAACTTGGAACGCCATAAACCTTCGAAGATACTGTAGTTAAGTATTCTTATCATTGTAACAAACTCATATGAAATGTATACTCTTTTTTCCTCGGTTAAGTTTTTATCCCAAAGGATTTTTCTTAACTAAGGTTTTTAACGAGGCATGTCATCATATGAGGATAATTTTATATTAATAATACTCATAATTCTCTCTCTCAGACCATCTCAAGTATTTTACATTGCAATAGTTATGCCTTAATGTTTCCAAACTAAAGTTAATTCTAACACTGCAATGGTTATGCCTTAATGCTGCTAAGTTAAGGTCAATTCAAACACCAATGATCACGCCTTAAAACTTCCGAGCTAAGGTTAATTAAATAGGCTTCTAAGCAAAGGTTGATTTTATGCCATTAACGTATACAAGCTAAAAGTTCAGAATGCAGGCATAAATAGTCCTATCATGCAAGATTTGACTTATACCATAACAAATCAAGCTACACATCAAGTGTATAACAAAACATAGTCAAGTCAAAGCTCAAGTTCCAACAAGACAGAAGTCAAAAGAATTAGTCTTCAAAAAATAAATTTACAAAATCACTTAGAGGCATTTCCCTGATCTTCTCCTCCTTCCTCCTCTTCAGGTAGCTTGATCAACTTTCCATCTGTAATTACCTATCAGCACCAGTAGCACTTAAGTCTAAGTCAAGACAGAGAAGTCAAACTTAGTCCAAAGCCTTCTCAAAACTAGCTTTAAATTGATTACAGGGATCATTCACCAAAACATCCTTTTTCAGCTTCCTATTAACCGATCAAGGCTTCATGAAGGTCGTCATTATCTTTCAGCTTCTTCTCCAAAGCCTCTTTTTCCTCGATCAACTGGGCATGACTCTTGGATATAGTCTTCAACTCGACTTGAGTGGACTCTAAATCAGCATTCAACTTCTCCCATCCAGCCACTTTAGCTACAAGGTCAACATATTTCATCTCCAAAGATGCTTTTTCTTCAGCATTCTTTTTCTTTATTTCTTCCACCTCTTAGTAGCGAGAAGATTTGGCTAGGCTCATCTGGTTATTAAGCATACAAAACTCCTTCTTGCTAGCCCAAGCCATGGTAGCAGTCCTCTTAGCATAAGCTTCTGTCGCCCGACACACTGCTTCAAATCCAATCTTGTGGAACTTCGCGTTATCATTAGCTAAGATAACATTCCTATCAAGGAATGTACCATAAGGATAACACTTATCCCACAGAGACTGAATCTAATCTAAAGAACCATCAAAGTCTTTCAAAAATCTTAAAATCATCTGTGGGTCGGACAAAGGAAAAGAAACTTCCTAACCTATAGGCCAAGAAACTTGAACAAGTTAAACCAAGGTTGAAGTCTCCTTCTCCAAACCTTGCTCCCTACCCTCGGTTGAAGCTGCTCCCCTTGATAAGCCACCACTCATAGGATCTAATCGGCGGTGCTTATTAGCATCATCAGTCAACATCGACAAAGCCGAAGAATTAACACACCCATCAGCTGTTTTCTCAACCTAGGCATCCGACCCTATTGCTTGTTGTTTTTCGGTAGCACGAGCCTTTCTCTTCCTTTCTCTTAGAACATCCTGGGCATTTACTGTTGGAGCCATTGAAATTGCAAAGATTATCAAAAGTAAATAAAAAAACTAATACCGGAAGACCAAAAGAGACCCAGAAATAACAAACACTTACGAGAATATTGTTTCAAAGCTACCTTATCATGTTCTAGCTTAATAATGTTGCATATTGAAAGGTCGGTAACTCCAAAATCTTTTCCACCTCTTCCTGATTGGTCGAAGGTAAGCTACCATACTCCAACCCAAGAATATTGACCGAACTACCAAACCAATACATGGGAAACCTCTTCACCCAGTTATCATCGAAGTAAAAAAGGTATTCTTCCGACCGAGGCCTCAGCTTAGAAATCCTAGGCTTGAAACCCTTGTATGAAGAATCAAAAGCCTTAAGAATTCGATGACCCCAAGGCTAGCTAAGGAAACCTAACCTACACTACCTTCTGTGGAAACAAGACTATGAAAAAAGAAGAAAAATTTTGAAGTGTTTGGTATGAAACCAAAATATTCACAGATGAGCTCAAAACTCTTTACAAAAACCCAGCTATTGGGATGAAGCTGACTAGGAGCACAATCAAGGATGGTCAAGAATTGGCATTGAAAATCAAAAAAAGGAAGAACTAACTTCAACCTCAAGAAAAAAGAATTAAAGAGAAAGCACCATTCAGGTTCCAGATCTGATGACCGAGCAATATAGACTTGGTCAGAAGAAGAACAAGGCTCATAAATGTACTTCTTATTTCGATCAGTTCGATCAAGAGAAATACACCCAACCAAGGTTTTCATAACCTCATCTAAATCATAAACATACATTATTCACAACACCTCGTCACTAGCCCAAGAATAATCCCCATCATTAACCGACCGAACCTCTGCAACCTAAACACCTTGAGCCGATTGATTAACCTTGGCATTTGAAGCATCCTCCTCGAACAATTCACAGACATCCAACTCAGTACGCTCGGACGATTCCCCCGTCATACGTACATCGACCGGATCACATGTGGGGTTTAGAGAAACTAAGCCATAAGAATCCAAAGCCCTTATAGCTCTCCTACTTGTTCTAACTAACCCAAATAACCCCTTAGAACATGCATTTCTAAAGGCAGTAGGGGCAACAGCCCTAAGACCCCTAAAAGAGAAGCTTTATCGCTAATAATACTCGTTGAAGCCTCCCCTCGACCAGAATCCCCCAAATCCCTTACAGAAACTTCCACATTATTTTTTCTAGAACCCATTTCACCAAGATTGACACCATGGTCATCCAAAATCTCCATGTGAACCGTTCTCTAACATAAATAATCAAAACCCAAACGAAACATAAAAAAAAGAAGCCAAAATACTTGGAACAAGTAGCATGCAAGAAATTGAAAACGGAAACCAGTGATGCAAACCAAGCAAAGTAGAAAGAAGCATGATGAACAAGAAGAAAAAGAAAATGGAAAGCACAAAACAGAAGAGCACCAGTGGAGACAAGTGAAAAAACAAGTAAAACGAAGAGGTTGCAATAACCCATATTAAAGAAAATCGTTTTACTTTCCGTGATCAAGATCAACGGCATAGATGCACCAACATAACAATCTGCCTATAATGATGTAATGATTCACTTTAAATCAAAAGTAATCATCATTGTTATCCCCTAGAGCAATAAAAGGATATGATTGCTACGAAATTAAGACTCTCCACGTGGAGGATATCTAAGTTAGACAAAAAATGAAAAGCGGGAAACAAATAACTAAAGTATACGTCTACTAAGACAAAGAAAATGCACTCAACTGACTTGATCGACTAAGGACCCAAATTAAGGAACATCTACAAGAGCCCTTTGTAGCTTGGTCAGTCTTTGCCTCTAAGCTAGGAGGATAATGGGTTGAACAAAATGGAGCCAAACTATGCAACACCAACAATAGCTCGATCAGCCTACGCTTTTGTAATAGGGGGCCTAATAGGCCGTACTAAGCCTAGGGAAACTATGGACCAGACCCATTAGCACCCATATGAAACACGTTGTAGAATCAAGAATATTCAAAGCAAGAATATTCCCCAAAATCCTACGATTAAATTCCTGAATTCCAACCTTAACACTATTTTTGCCCCCGATTCTTGCCCCTTGGACAATCATTGCCCATAATTTCAGTATAACATCAATGACACCATACCTATATAAACCCACTAAGGGGAATCTCTAGGTATGTTTTCTTTTTACTATCTCCTCTCCATATAAGCTCTTATACAGACTTAAGCATCAGAGTACCTTGTAGGTACCCCCCATCACCTATACTCTCATCAGCCATTGCATAACTATGATAACGCTTCCGACCGACCTAGGAGTATTGACTTCGACCGATTCTGAGGTAGGAGGAAGGAACAGTTGCCAAGGCAAAGAGGTTTTTCAATTGAAAGAGTATTTTATGTTCCTCCTAGTAATAGTGACAAGTATTACTGCAGGATTCTGGTAAATATGGCAAAAGGATGCACAACATATGATAATATTTGGAAAGTAAATGGAGCTCAATATGCTTCTCCTAGGGATGCATGTTATGCATTAGGATTGTTGGACAATAACAAAAAATATATTGACACCACAGTTGAAACAAGTTTTTAGTGTTATGATCATTACTTAAGAAGGATTTTTGTTTCTTTGTGGTTCACAAATAGTCTATCTTGGCCAAAAGATGTTTGGGAACAATGTTATGAGATATTGAGTGAAGATATACTATATTCTCAGAGGAGATTGCTACAAAATAAGGTAATATTTATGTTCTTAACTTTTTTATTTAATTCATTATTATTTTTACAATAATATATCTTTCTATTTTAAAAAGCTTCTACCGAGTAATGGAAAAAGTCTTAAGAATTATCCTTCAATGCCTTTTCTAGAAGTTAATATTTCTGAAGCACATAACAAACTTATTCAGATGAGCTCTCTTATAATAGGGTCTCTTTTGTCAAAGAACATGAATAGCTACTGGCTAGCCTTAATTATGAACAGAAAGAAGTTTATGATTCTATAATGGATGTTGTCTTCACAAATCGAGGAGGGGTATTCTTTGTCTATGATTATGAAGGAACTAGAAAAACATTTATATAAAGAACTTTGTCTGCAGCTTTGAAATCTAAGGGAGAAATTGTGCTTACTGTTGCTTCAAGTGGTATGGCAGCACTTTTGATGTCTGGCAGAAGAACTACTCATTCCATGTTTGCAATTCCTTTGATTGTTAATGAAGATTCTACTTGCAATATTATGCAAGGAAGTGCTTTGGCTCAGTTATTGTAAGAACAAGTCTAGTTATATGGGATGAAGTTCCAATGACTCAAAGATATTGTTTTGAGACGATGGACAGGACTATGAGAGATGTTTTGAAATTTTCTAATCCATTGAAGTTGGAGCAACCTTTTGGTAGTAAGGTTTTGGTTTGAGGCGGAGACTTCAGGCAAATCTTGCTAGTCATCACAAAGGGCAGTATACAAGATATTGTCTCTGTTACTATCAATTCATCTTATTTATGGTAATTTTGTATGGTGCTAACATTGTCAAAAAAATTAATATGAGACTAACAACATATTTGTCAGATCCTACATCCGCTGATATAAGGCAATTCTCAGAATGGATCTTAAAAATCAAAGATGGTAATATTGATGAGCTTAATGATGGTGAAATGATGATTGAAATACTTGATGAATTCCTTTTAAAGGATGAAAATGATCCTCTTGCAGCTATTTTCAATAGTACATACCTTTCTTTCTTGCAAAATATGTATGAACCAACTTACATGCAAGATCGAGCCATTCTTGCACCTACTCATGAGATTGTTGATTCAATCAGCAAGTACTTATTTTCCATCTTGCCTAGTGAAGAAAAGATACATATAAGTTTTGACAGTATTTGCAAAACTAACTCGAATGCATTCAGTAATGAAGATCTACACACTATAGAATTCTTAAATAGTAATCAATGTTTCGGTCTACCAAATCATGTGCTGAAATTAAAAATTGGTGCTCCTATTATGTTTCTCAGAAATATAGATCAATCTTTGAGGTTGTGTAATGGTACAAGATTAATAATAATTCAACTTGGTAGCCATGTGTTAGAAGGTAAAGTCATCTTTGGGTGCAATGTTGGAAAAAACTTATTTATTCATCGAATACTATTAACTCCTTCATATTCTAGGCTGCCATTTAGATTTCAGAGAAGACAATATCCAATATTAGTATGTTTTTCTATGAGAATTAACAAGAGTCAAGGCCAATCTCTATCTTATGTTGGTTTATTCTTCCAAAAACCAATATTTAACCATGGTCAATTGTATGTCCCCTTTCTAGAGTACGAAACAAACGAGGACTAAAAATATTAGTTCTTGAGAAGGAAGGAAAATTATCTCGAGTAACAAATAATGTTATTTTCAAGGAAGTTTTTCGAAATTTGTCATAAAGAGGTATTTCCTTATTTTTAGTATTGATTTACGATATGTTTTCTTTTGTTACATAACATTTTTCTTATTTAAAAATACATCTAAGCAAATACATTTTATTTTCAGTTTATTCTTCTTTTAAATTATGTTGTGTCATAATTGACTGTCATTTTTAGTTACTATGTAATGCATTCTGCAAAAAAAAAAAAGAGACTTCTTTTATCATTTTTAAAAATTGAGATATTTGAGGGTCTCATGATATTAACATACTCTAAAGGAAAAAGGTGTTACAGTTTGATACACTTCTATCAGTGTTTGTTTAATTTTATTTGGGTTGACAACCAATATATATTATAATAAATTTTATAATTTTGTGACTAATATTATTTACTATGATGTTGACTTTTTTATATATATAAATTTAATTAATATATATTTATATAGTCATTAATTATAACGATATAAGATATCTTTTTATACAAAGTTTTTTTTTTTAAAAATATTAGTGTGAAGAGAGATTCAATAAATATTAGTCCATGTTACTTTAAGTAACAACAAATATTAGTTTGATAAGTTCTCTTATTAAAACAAAACTATTTATTGATTCTTCTTTATTTGTCATCACCAACAAGTAGTTACAATTATAGTTATATATTTATATTCAATCATTTAACTGAGTTAGTAAATTTTGTATTTTATAGTCTTTTAATTCAAGTAAGTATTATAGATTGTTACTAATTAATAATTACTTTATTTATTTCTTAGGCGTGGGCAGAAATCTAGTTATATTAATATTCAATGTATTTATATGAAAAAAATTTAAGAAACTGAAATATGATAGATTAGATTAGTGTTCAATGTATCTTTGGTAAATATGATAATAATAATTTCATTTAAATTGAGTTGGTATTCAATATATCTTGTTTAACGACAGTAATTAGGCTAATTTCATTTGAATTTGATTAATGTTCAAAGTACCTTATCTAGTAACATTTATTATACTCAAATCAATTTTATTATATGTATTGATATTTATTAATTGTACATAAATTTTAAATTTTTATTAAAAAATTAAAAAATATTTCAAAATTCATTTATGATATCAATATTTGAAGTTTTAAGTTATTCACAAATTTTATTATTTTATTCTTTTTAATTTTTCAATTTAGTCTATCAGGGCAACGAAATTTATAAGTGACTTGAAGTTTGATAAAATAAATCAATAAAGACTAATTTTTTAGAAATAAAATTAATAAATAAATAATTTTTCATAGATTAAAAAGTAATTTTACTCAAAAAAATAAGTCAATAAAATTGACTAACCTTACGTTGTCATCGACTTAAAACCTCATTTCTCCTGAACTATTTTTAACTTATGAAAATATTTTAATAAAAAATAAAATATCAATATTGTAAAAAAAAAACTTATTATGAAACAATCCCAAAATATTAGTCTATTTAAAGGAATAGTCTCTCAATCTCATGATTTAAATATCACATACTTTTTCTTACTTTTCTTTTTAAAGTGATATTTCATTCAAATTATAAAAAATTAAAAAAGCTTACCAAAACAAATAATAATAATAATGATTTGAAAGATACAGTATTTTTAATAACAATTTTCTTTCTTTTGATCATACAGTTCAGTCTATTTAGTCTTATATTTTTATTTTATCATAAATTAACTTTTTCTTCTTATTTTATTATTTTAAACTATCTTCTAAATAACAATTTGAAGTGCTTATTTATTTTTATTTTGAAGGCATTAATTAAGTAGAATAATAGAAAACAAGAAACAAATAAAATTTAAAAATAAGATGTATTTCGTTATACTTTTATTTTTTATTATCATAATTGGAAATTTTCAATTAAAAAAATAAGAAGAGATAATGATTAAAATTTAATAGAAATCGAAAAAAAGTAAAATAGGAATGTTAACAAGAGTTGTAAAGAGTTAGTTACCGATCGAAATGCATAAAATCTATTTATCATCATATATAAATTTTGAAACACTAAATTTCTGATTGACATATCAGCTTGTTACAATTCTATATTTTAGCCTAGTAAGCAATTTCTCAAGATCCTCATCTTCTCATACAGTGACCTTTTATCTCTCTCACTCCAACTTCATCTTCAATTCTTTATAAATGCAGTGAGTTTTGTCTCTTGTACTCTCAGCTTCATCTTCTTGTCAGTTGATCAATACAATTACATTACCTTCTGATTGTCTCAACTAAACAGCCCGATTGTTGTATTATTAACTTCTGATACATTGTCTTCTTAGAAGTATCTCAAGTAAATGAGTTCTTGTATTTTACACAAGCACGTCTCTTCATTAGGACATTTCACCGAATAACATAAGACATCACAAAATTGGTTCTCCTTGGAAGCATAACCCCGCAAAAACAAAAACAAAAGCAGAGAGAAAGTGCATTTGTAGGCTAAGATATGTGTGCAAAATATGAAAGTTGTGGAGAGAGATAGAGAGTGAGAGAGTGCATGCAAAATATGAGAGAGAGACAGAGAGAGAGAGCATTTGTAGGCTCAAGATATGTATGCAAAACAAAAAAACTGTGTCTCGAGACATGTATGCAAAAACAAATGTGCGACACAGATCCATTTGATTTCATCTCACGGTGTCCCTATGTATATGAAAGCTATCGGTGCTAGCATGTAGTTACATTGTCCGTTTTGATAGATATACAGAGAGGGAGAGAGAGAGAGAGAGAGAGATTTCTCCATTGTTCCGCTCTTCTGTTAGTGTATTTGATCCGAGTCTCTTTCTAATCAATTTTGATACTGTCTTCTCATTTCTTCTGGGATTTGCTGAACTGGAGTGGCTCTACTTGTGTCTGTTTCTTCTCTATTTGGGAGTTGTCAAGTGAGGAAATTTTGTTTGATTTGTCTCACAGCCCAAGAATTCATATAGGTTTGTTAAAAATTTGAGTGATTCATCCATTGTCAGGGGAAATTGGTGGCAAAGATTTTTTTTAAAAGGCAACTCTCGCTTGTTATGTGTAATTTTGGTATGTTTGGTTGTTGGGCAAGTTGAGAAATGAAAATTAGGCCTATTCTTAACATAACCTAAGTTGAGACTTGTTCGGTACAGATGATATTGGGTCTCAGTAATGTTAAGCTCGCTAACCTTTAAAAGATGAAATCCTAGAATGATAAGGTAATATTCGAAGTGTGGCCAATGATAGGCTTTATCTACGAGGAACACTAATCCTAATCAAAGAAAAGCCCTGACCCTAATCTCAGCTTATATAATGGGGATATTTTCCTCAAGTAAATTCATTCAAGCCTAGCTCTAAAAATCTGTTGAGCACTATACTAACTTGATCGTCGGAATGTCTTTTGCATGTACTCCCTCCTTCCCTTTCTATCTAGGCATCTTGGTGCTGATGCTCAACACCTCGACTCGATCTCAAGTACGATTTTATACCTCAAATTTAGTCCAAAACATTGACATCGTCTATGGTTAGAAGTAAACTCCTATTCCCACCCATTTCATCATGGCCAATACCAGAAGGTAGGCTCAGAACGCAAATCAAAATCATGAAGGAGCAGAAATCGCCACTAATCAACTAGTGCAGATTGCTCCAGTAGCAGCAACAGCAATAGGAGACTCTATCCACAATCAAAATCCCGCTTTGAATCCATCAACCTTCCCAGGAGGACACGTGGGTGACTTACATCCTAGGCTAGACCCATTCCCAGACATGGCCACCTTTCTCACTATAATCACTAATTAGAATCAGAGGTTGGACGAACACAATCGATGTGTTGATGAGATCCACGGAATATTACTAGATTGAGACCTTGCAGCAAAAAGGATATCAGAAAGCCTCAAACCCTCTAGGCAGGAAACCGATAGAGAAGAAAGATCTAAGCTATCCCTTATACCTCAACAACCAGGGGAAGAGTGGACATATCATCATCCTTTCTCGGATTTCAGCATGGGAGTGGAATTCCCCAACCAATTTCAGGTGTCGAGGAATGTGGAGCCTTACGACGGTACTATAGACCCACAAAAGCATATGGAGATGTATCATACGTCAATGCTTGCCACCAAAGTCGGCACTGATGACGCTATACTATTCGAATCTTCCTAACTACTTTGAAGAAGACAGTCGTTAAGTGGTTTTACTCTTTGGCACCCTGCTCTATTCACAAATTCTCAGAATTGGCTAACTGAATTCTTTGTAATTTCATGGTGTGCAATAGCCAACTGAAATCTTCAACCGCTTTACTTATCCTAAAACCAAATCGTGAGGAACCCCTCTGCGATTTCATCGCACAGTTCACTAAGGAAGCGATGCAGGTAGGGGATTTGAATAAGAACACAGCAATGAACTACTTACTCTTCGGGCTAAAACCAGGTCCTTTTGCATCCTTACTGGCCAAAAAGAAACCTGCCAATTTCGACGATTTGCTAGTGCTATCCAAGAAGAATATAAAAAAGGAAGAGACTCTGAAAGCAAAGAAAGACTTTACAACTCCAGGAGAAAGCTCAAAAAAAAAAAAAAGAACTACAAAGCCACCTCAGGACAACCCAAAGAAGTTAGTTTCCCGTGGTGGATATAGCGAATACACTCCACTAAATACCAGTAGAGAAAAGATAAACTAAGAAGTTTATCACACCGAATTCGGAAACTCCTAAAGTCGAGGTCGATGGCTTATCGAAAGTTCGTCAACAAATCTATAAGGTGCAATTACCACCACGACTACAGTCATAGTACTAAAGATTGTCTCGATCTTAAAGATGTTATTGAGACCCTTATCTAGCAGGGAAAACTGTAGAAGTATATACAGAAATCCATAGCTCTAGAAGAAAAAAAAACTTGAAGTTAGGAGAAGAAGCAGATCTCCTCGGGCAAAATCCCCCAGCATGGAATTTAGACAATGCCAATCAAGAGGGCATTCGCCTAGTTGAGATGCAAACGAGGAGCATTCCAAGACCATCACCACCATATCAAGTGGATTCGCTGGGGGTGGGCAGATGAAATCATCTTTGAAGAGACATTTAAAGGTCGCACTAAATGTGGCTCACCATTTTGTAAACAAGAAAGGGCAAGAAGCAAACCCCTACCATTACATTCTCAGACGACAACCTCGAAGGAATAGCTTCAGGCCATGATGATCAGCTAATTATCTCGACAGTCATTACTAATTCACAAATGAAGAGAATCCTAGTTAACTAAGGAAGCTCAGTTGACATACTATACTACAATGCCTTCCAACAACTTGTACTCCCTGCTTCTGACTTTCATCCTTCCCTGGGGAACATCATTAGCTTTGATGGCAGTCAAGTCAAGATTGAAGGATACGTCGAGATGTACCTCTCATTAGGAACAAGACTGATGTGCTCAATGAAGAAAGTAAAATTCTTGGTGGTAAATTACCCCTCGATGTACAACGTAATCTTGGGAAGACTATTATTAAAACTATTTGGGGTAGTTGTTTCCACCCCCCACCCTGCTATGAAGTTTGTCACGGAGGATAATCAAGTGATGATCGTTAAAGGAGATCAAGTGCTCGCTAGGCAGTGCTACAACAATAGCCTCTCTATCCTCAAACAACCAACTTAGGACGTCGTAAAGCCAAGTCTTAATAGGGATTCTTAAGTATTGCTTACGAAATTAGACCTCAGAGATCTTGATGATAAGAGATTACAACCTAATGGCTATTTACTCGATATCCAAATAAGGAAAGCTCCCGAGAAGATTACTAAAGTTTGTGCACAACTGACTCCACAGGAGATCCGTAACATCGCCAAATCTCTCCGTGACCACTCAGATTGTTCGTTTCGACATTGGCAGACATACCTGGAATTGACTTGAGTTCATGTACCAAAGGTTAGTCATTCTCCCAGGAGCTAAACCAGTCTCCCAAAAGAAGAGAAAAGTTAGCCTGAAAAGGCAAGCTGAAATGGAAAATCAGGTGAAATAAAAGTTGGATGCCAGTTTTATAAAGGAGATATCTTACATTGCGTGGCTTTGAAATGTAGTCCTAGTCAAAAAAGCCAATAAAAAGTGGAGAATGTGTGTCAACTATACCGATTTGAATAAAATCCCCACGGCATCGAGAAATTGGTAGATGGCAGGTCAGGGTATCAACTTCTTAGTTTCATGGATGCCTACTCGGGGTACAATCAAATCCCCATGTATCCCTTAGATGAAGAAAAGACAACATTCATCACTGAAAAAGCTACTTACTGCTACAAGATGATGTTTTTCGGTCTAAAAAATGCAGGGGCAACATACAAAGGCTCATGAATAAAGTTTTTTCAAGCCAGATTACTTGTAACATTGAACTATACGTCGATGATATGTTAGTCAAAAGCACCACCTCAAAAAATCATGTCCAAGACCTTGAAGAGATATTTGCTGAGTTGAAAAAGCATAACATGAGGCTGAACCCTAAAAAGTGCACCTTTGGGGTACAAGCCAGTAAATTCTTTGGTTTCATGCTTATGAATCGGGTGGTAGAGGCAAATCCGAAAAAATGACAGGCCGTCATACAGATGAAAAGCGCTGCCACATGAAAGAAGTACAGTAACTCACCGGGCCCATTGCAGCTCTAACCAAGTTCATAGCCAAATTGGCACACAAGTCTCTTCCCTTCTTTAAAGCCTTGAGAAAGGGAAAAGATTTTCATTGGAGCTTAGAGTATAAAGAAACTTTCCAGCAGCTAAAAGGTTTACTCGCATCCCCACCTATTCTCAGACGCCTTATCCTGGGGGAGATTCTTTACTTGTATCTATCAATAAACGATGAAGCAGATAGCTCGGTGTTAGTAAAAGAAACCCCAGTAAGACAGCGGCCGATATATTTTGCCGCTAAAGCCTTACAAGGACCTGAATTAAGATATCAGAAGATAAAACAAGTCACCTTTGTGCTTCTCATCTTAGCAAGAAGGTTGAGGCAATATTTTCAGAGCTACCAAATCATAGTAAGAGCTGACCAACTGATCCAACAAGTACTTCATAAGCCTGAACTGGCTGGAAGGATGCTAGCTTGGTCCATTGAGCTATCCGACTTTGACATTGTATATGAATTACGAAATGCCATAAAAGCGCAAGTCCTAGCAAATTTTGTCTCTGAAATGACTAAGCCAGAAGACGCCAAAGATTCTTAGAGGATATTTGTTGATGGAGCCTCGAACAGAGAGGAGGTGGAGCTGGAATAATTCTTGAGAAAGAAAGCAACATTTTAGTAGAATACTCCCTCGAGTTTGATTTTCCTATCTCCAATAGTCAGGCCAAATATAAAGCATTAGTCGCAAGACTTCGAATGGCCAAAGACTTCGGAACCATCGAGGTCATCATTTGCAGTGAATCCCAACTTGTGACAAGTCAAATTCTCAAGACTTACCAGACTAAAGACCCCTTGCTCTACAAAATTCGGAAAAAAGTCAAAGACCTCATAAATACATTTGAGGTTGTACGAGTTGAACACATTCCATAAGAGCAAAATGTTAGGGCTGACATATTGTCCAAACTTGTTAGTACCTGATAATTGAATTTTATCACACTTAATTGTTGCATTTGATTAATGATTTTAGGGGCTGTTTAGTGTGTAATTAATGATTTTTGGTCCAAATTGTGCTTTGGGCTTTTAATTGGATTTAATTCATTTTCGTGCTATTTTTTCCAGATTTACACTGTTCCAGTATTTTGATCATAACTTTTGTTCTAGGTATTTGATTAACCTTATTCTTGTTTCGTTTTGCAGATAACTCAAAAGAGCTACAAATGGTATTAGAGACTTGAAGGCCAAATTCGACAAGAAGGCAGTCAAAAATTAGAGCCAAAATCAGTCACGAAATTCTGGAGCTATGTGTAGTTAATTGGGCTTAAACTTTGTAATTAGGAGTCCAAATTACCTAGGACCAAAGCCATTAGTTATGTTTTTTAATTTGGGCCAGTTTTGGAGCCCTGACCCTGTTTAGTTTTAGGTTTAAATAGCATATTAGGATAACATGAAAACAGCAGCTTTTGATTTTGGAGAAATTTCAGATCTACACTTCTTCTCTTTTCTTTCATCTTGTTCATCTTGTTCTTCTTTTTCTTTCCTTTTCGTTTTCTATTTTTTTCCTAGCCATGGTAGGCTAACTTTCCATTCAATCAACCCATGAGTTGAGGTTTTTGCTGTTGAATCCAGAGGACCCATGCTCTCTATGAAACTGAATCCGTTTTTCTTCCCCCTTTACTCGAAATGAGCAACATGATTGTGTACGTTGAATCCGAACGGATGAGGTTTGTCCATGAGGTTTGTTTATGATTTCTGTATTTTAATCATCTAGGGGAAGGGATTAAATGTTAGATTTAATATTTTTAGGTTGATTAACCCAAGGGATTTAAAATCAAAAACAGGTTGAAAGTGAACACTGTGCGATGGCATGAGTGAACGCACCAAGGGTTTGATTAAATGCTAGGTGATTGTCTAGTAGAGAGGGTTCCTATATGAAATGCAGGCGTTCAAATTTGTTTAGGGTCAACCACGAAATTCAGTAGTAATTCTTTGTCCAGTGATGGATGTCCTTGAAACCTCAATTCTGGGTTGGTTGATTGCTTTTAATTTGTTAATTTCGTTTTTATCTCTTGCTCTAATTTCGTTTTATCTCCTTGTTTTAATTTCAATCGAATTAAAACCCCCTATTTATTGTTTTTGTTTTTCAATTGAGTGATTTAGT
Organism: Castanospermum australe; assembly: GCA_019955255.1. NCBI lineage: Eukaryota > Viridiplantae > Streptophyta > Magnoliopsida > Fabales > Fabaceae > Castanospermum > Castanospermum australe. Next base: position 208,460 of record NSJW01000617.1, on the reverse strand, counting down.
CCTATGAAAAATTCCTTGGGAGACGATTTAGGTTGTCCTATATTACAAATTTATTTATAAGCCTGATTAATTTGAGTGAATTCGACAGTTCACGTCAAATTTTGGCGCCGTTGCCGGGGAATTTTTGCATTGTTCTTTTGATCTCGATTATTGCATATTAACAGCAGATTAGAGTAGAGTAGCTGCATTTCATTTTGTTCCTTGTTCCACACTTGAGTAGAATAGAGTACCTTAGTAGTGTCGAAAGTGTCAAAAGTGTCGCAAGTGTCGCATAATTAGGTTAACCTATGGAGTTAGGTCCTGAGGCTTGGTATCCAAAGTTTATCCACCTTCCTGAGAAAAACTAACCCTTTTAGGGTTAATCTGGGATCAAAATCTCGAAATTCCTTCATCTGGTATGAGTTTTCTTGCTAAATTCCATCGTTTAGACCACTTTTTTCAATTTTTTTTTATTTTCGTGATTTTTTAAAAATCTCCAAAAAAAATTATGGAAAATCAAAAAATACATTTTAGAATTTTACTGTGGTGGTTCCATAATTTTTAAAATTCATTTGATAGTGTTTCTGATTTTATTTTAGCTAATTTCTTTAGTGTAGTTTACATATTTTGTATGCCGTTAGTGTTTTTATGCCTTATGCTGTATGACTAGGAGTAGTAGCAATTTACACATGACCTGATTGCTTTTGATCCTGAAATAGAGAGAACATTGCATGTTGCTAGAAGGGCTTCTAGGCTAAGTCATAGGATTGTTATTAAACTTGATCCTGAGTCTGAGCATATTCAGCATATTGAGCATTCTAATTCTGTTCCATCTATTAATTTTTCTAGTTCTTCTAATAGTGTAGATTTTACTTATTCTAGTGATAGTATCATTAATTCTGAGAGCATGGATAATAGAACTTTAAAGGAATTGGCTGCACCTGACGTTAACTATCAACCCTTGTGCATCCAATATCCCGATCTTGATGCTGACTTTGAGCTTAAATCTAGTCTTTATCCATTTGCTTCCCAAGTTTCATGGTCTTGTAGGTGAGGATCCACATAAGCATTTGAAGGAGTTCCATGTGGTTTGCAGCACAATGAAACCATAAGGAATTGATGAGGAGTATTATTAAATTGAGAGCTTTTTCCTTTCTCTCTAGATGGAGGAGCTAAGGACTGGCTGTACTACCTTCAACCCTCATCCATTGGAAGCTGGAATGACATGAAGAGATTATTTCTGGAGAAGTTTTTTCCCAGCCTCAAGAGCCACTGCTATCAGAAAGGAGATATGTGGCATAAGGCAAGCAAATGGAGAGAATTTGCATGAATACTGGGAGAGGTTCAAGAGGCTATGTGCAAGCTGTCCACACCACCAGATATCTAATCAGTTGCTGATAGTATACTTCTATGAAGGCTTGTTACCCATGGACAGAAATATGGTTGATGCAGCCAGTGGTGGAGCTTTAGTTGATAAGACACCTGCTGCCGCCAGAGAATTGATAGCAAATATGGCAGCTAATTCCCAACAATTTGGCACTAGAACAACTAGCAGTGGGGTGTTCTCAATCCAAGCGCCCCCAGTCCAATATCACAGTGCCCAGAGAACCAGCAGTAGTGTCCAGTGCAGACCACCAGAGACTGAAAAATAGACTAGATGAATTGACCTCATTAGTAAGGCAATTGGCAGTGACACAAACAGTGCAGTCTCCCACCCACAGATAAGCAGACCATGTGGTATCTGTACTGATCCACTCCACCCCACTGATGCTTGCCCAACTCTGAAAGAGAGCACCTCTCCAGACCAATCAGTAGCTGCAGCAAGAGTCTTTCCTGGAAAGCCACAGTATCAGCAGCAACATAATCCATTTTCAAACACTTATAATTCTGGCTGGAGAGATCATCCAAACTTAAGGTGGAACCAGAACCAGAACCAGAACCAGCAGAATTTTCCACAATACCAACATAGACAGTTTCCACAGCACAAATAGAAATTTCCAACAGTCTGCACCTCCACAGCCAGTGCAACAGCAGCCACCAGCACAACAGCAGACCAGTAGTAGTCCTTCACTGGAAGATTTGGTGAGCAGCTTGCAACGAACAGTTTGCAATTCCAGCAGAGAACTGAATCTTCCATTCACAATTTGCAAACTCAGATTGGGCAGTTAGCAACATCACTGAACCAGCTCCAACCCCAGGAATCTAACAACTCTCTTCCTTCACAGACAATTCCCAATCTGAAGGGGAATGTCAGTGCTATATCCCTAAGATCTGACAAGCAACTAGAAGAGGCCCAAGCAAGCTGCAGTTGAGGCTGAACTGACCCAAGAAAAGGAGAAGACTGATGCTAAGAAAAATGAAACATTGAAGCAAGGCAATGATGAGTGTGAAACCCCCATCCCTTCTACCTTTCCTTTCAGAGAGCCCTTCAATCCAAAAAGTTGGCAAAGAAAGCACAAGAAGAAGGAGATCCTAGAGGCATTCAGAAAAGTTGAAGTTAACATCCCTCTCTTAGATGCGATCAAGCATATTCCCAAATATGCCAAATTTCTAAAGGAGTTTATGTACCAATAAGAGGCGACTGAAGGGGAATGGAGCAAGTGAGCTTGAGCCACAATGTGTCAGCACTCATCCAGCCCATGCCTAAGAAGTGCAAAGATCCAGGGACGTTTACTATTCCTTGCATAATTGGAAATTGTAAATTTTAATGATTGCATGTTAGACTTAGGTGCTTCCATAAAATGTTTGGCATAATTCTCTTGGTCTCGGTCCTTTGCGTGCTACTGGTGTTGTTATCCAGTTAGCTAATAGGAAGTAATGCTCACACTGCTGGTCTGATTGAGGGTATTTTAGTTAGAGTAAATGAATTAATATTCCCTGCTGATTTTTACATTTTAGAGATGGAGGGTGAGTCTCCTAACAGTGGACCCCCGATTATTCTAGGGAGGCCTTTCTTGAAAACAGCTAGGACTAAGATAGATGTGCATTATGGTACTCTTTCCATGGAATTTGGTGATAGTATTGTGCATTTTAATATCTTTGATGCCATGAAACATCCTAGGGAAGAGCATTCAGTTTTGTTGCATTGATGTGATTGATGATGTGATTGATGATGTTTATGCTGAATTGTGTGTTGATTATCCAGATTTTGCATCAGTTAATGATGCAATTGTTTGTGGTTGTATTGATAATGAATGGTGCCCTGTTTGCACTGAATTTTCATGCTTTTCTAGTTTTTGTGATGCACTAGATAGTGATGGTAATTCTGATTTAAGTGGTGATTCTGACTTGCCTGATGGATGTTAATTTTGATGTGAACATTGTGCAGTCCGGGCAAAAGTTCTGCTTCCTTGAATTTATTTTCAGGCACTACAGGTTCAACTGATGTACATGCTGCAGAATTGGTGCAACCCACCAAGCTTCTTCCCTCTACTGAGAGCAGCCGCCTAAGTTGGAGCTAAAATCTCTGCCTGATAACTTAAAAATATGCCTTCCTGGGGAGAATGAGCAACTGCTAGTCATTGTGGCAAAGAAACCTTCTACCTGATCAAGAGGAGCAGCTGCTGAGATTATTGAAGGAAAATAAGAAGGCGATTGGGTGGACTTTAGCTGACATTATTGGCATTAGCCCTTCCATGTGCATGCATCGAATTTCATTGGAAGAGGGTGCTAAGCTAGTGAGGCAACCTCAGAGGCGCCTGAATCCCCTTATTCTGGATGTGGTGAAGAAGGAAGTGACTAAGCTCCTACAAGCTGGCATTATCTACCCCATCTCTGACAGCCAGTGGGTCAGCCCAGTTCAGGTAGTTCCCAAAAGTCTGGAGTGACTGTAGTGGCCAACTAGAAAAATGAGCTAATTCCCACAAGAGCTCAGAATAGCTGGAGAGTCTGCATAGACTATTGGAAGCTCAACCAGGCCAGCCGCAAGGATCACTATCCTTTACCCTTTATTGATCAGATGTAGAGGTAGGCTGGTAAGTCTCACTATTGTTTCTTAGATGGCTACTCAGGCTACTTCCAAATCCATATTGCACTGAAGATCAAGAAGAGTACCTTCACATGCCCCTTTGGAACATTTGCATACAGAAGGATGCCCTTTGGACTCTGCAATGCGCCTGGAACCTTTCAGCGGTGCATGGTAAGCATATTTTCTGAATTTTTAGAGGATTGCATGGAAGTATTTATGGATGATTTTACTGTGTATGGGTCTTCTTTTGATGCATGCTTGGGTAGTTTGGCTAGAGTCTTGAATAAATGCATTGAGACCAATCTTGTGTTGAACTTTGAGAAATGTCATTTCATGGTTGAGTCAGGGATAGTTTTAGGACACGTAGTATCTAGAAAGGGTATTGAGGTAGATCCTACTAAGATAGATGTTATTTCTGCTTTACCTTACCCGCGTCTGTGCGGGAAGTGCGTTCTTTTCTTGGTCATGCAGGATTCTACCGGCGCTTCATCCAGAACTTCAGCAAGATTGCCCGACCCCTGTCCAACCTTCTGCAGCACGACCCGGATTTTGTTTTTGATGATGAGTGTAAGTCGGCCTTTAATCATTTGAAGCGCTGCCTGACCACAACTCCGGTGATCCAGCCACCAGATTGGTCTCTTCCATTTGAGCTGATGTGCAATGCCTCCAACTATGCTGTTGGTGCAGTTCTTGCTCAGCGGGTCAATAAGGCCCCTCATGTCATTGCCTATGCCTCCAAGACTTTGGATTCTGCCCAGTTTAATTACACAACCACTGAAAAAGAACTTTGGCTATAGTTTTTGCACTTGATAAGTTTAGGCCATATCTGCTAGATACTAGGGTGATTGTCTTTTCTGACCATGCAACCTTGAAGTTTCTTTTGAAAAAGGCAGATCCTAAGCCTCGACTCATTCGGTGGATGTTGTTGCTCCAAGAATTCGATATTGAGATTAAGGATAGAAGTGGAGCAGAGAAACTGGGTAGCTGATCACTTGAGTCGGATCACTCACCATCCTGCTGATCTCTCTCCCATTCGGGATGATTTTCCTGATGAGCACCTTTTACAGCTGTAAGGTAAGCTTCCATAGTATGCTGACTTGGTAAATTATTGTTGTTGGTGTTTTACCTGCTGATTCCACTAGGGCCCAGACTCAGAAATTGAAAAGTGAATCCAAATACTATGTTTGGGATGACCCTTATTTGTGGAGATTCTGTACTGACCAAGTAATTAGGAGATGTGTGCCTGATAATGAGTTTCATTCCATTTTTACATTTTTGCCATGCTTCTGCCTGTGGTGGTCACTTTGGACCCCAAAGAAACTGCTAGGAAAGTGTTATATTGTGGTTATTTTGGCCTTCCTTGTTTCATGATTCATATCTGTTTTGCAAGTCATGTGAGAACTGTCAGAGGGTAGGGAGTATTCCCGTAGGCATGAGATGCCCTAGCAACCTATACTGTTTTTTGAAGTTTTTGATGTTTGGGGTATATGATTTTATGGGTCCATTTCCTGTTTCCCATGGTTTTATTTACATATTGCTGGCTGTTGATTATGTCTCAAAATGGGTTGAGGCGAAGCCACCCGGACTGATGATTCTGCTGTGGTTGTAGATTTTGTTAGGTCTCACATTTTCTGCTGGTTTGGTGTTCCTAGAGCTATTATCAGTGACCAGGGCTCTCATTTTTGTAACGAAGCATGGATGCTTTATTACGGAAGTATGGAGTGATTCACAAGGTTGCCACAGCATACCACCCACAGACCAATGGCCAAGCTGAAATCTCGAACAGGGAGATTAAGCAAATCCTTCAAAAGACTGTTAACTCTAACTGGAAAGATTGGAGCAAGAGGCTAGATGACGCTTTGTGGGCATATCGGACTGCCTACAGGACTCCGATTGGGATGTCTCCTTATCGGCTTGTCTTTGGTAAGGCATGTCATCTTCCGAAAGAGTTGGAGCATCAGGCATATTGGGCAATTAAGCAGTGCAACATGGATTTGACCCAGTCGGGGGTGGAGAGGAAGCTGCAATTGCAAGAGCTGGAAGAGCTTAGATTGGATGCCTATGAGAGTTCGCGTTTATACAAGGAAAAGACAAAGGCATTCCATGATAAGCAAAATCCTGAGAAAAGAGTTTGTTGTGGGCCAGAAAGTCCTCTTATTTGACTCCCGTCTCAAATTTATGCTTGGTAAACTTAGATCTAGATGGGATGGTCCTTTTGTGATTACTAATATTTTTTCTTTTTGGTGCAGTAGAACTGTGTGATGAGTGGACCAGAGTACTTTCACAGTGAATGGACATCGCCTTAAGCTTTTTATGAGGGACCCCAGCAGTAACTTGTGGAGACAGAGATTAGCCTCACTGATGCCACGTACCCTCCTTCAGGAGGATAGGGAGTCTTCTTCCTCTTTTCTCTATTTTTTTTTTTTTTGTAATTTTTAATTTCAACTTTGATTGTTAATAACAGGATTTTGCGAATAATACAGTCTGAACCCTCCTTGTGATAATTGTTGAGATGTACATATTTTTCAACTTGGATATTTTTTGTTTTTGATGGATCATTCTGGTTGGACTGAATTTCTCAACTCTTAGATTATCTGACTTGGTAGTTGATTTTGTGATGCTGATTGCGTGCTGATATTAACCCTTGTTAGATTTTGGGCCTGTGTGAATGGAATTTTATTTTCTGCCATTCTTTCTTTCTTGTGTGCTTCTGCTCATGATTTTGTTCTCTAGAACTTGCCCTTTTTCTTTTTGAAACTGCATTTTTCACTGGCATGCATAAATATGATAGAGGCATTCTTTCTTTTATTTACCATTTTGGCCAGATAGCCATCCCTTGCATTATATTCCCGTTGGTTAGCCCCTTCGTGCCTTTTTGTATCATCCTTGTCTTAGCCACATTATAAGCCTAAGCGTAAAACCATTTTATTCCACACCTTGAAAATTTATTAAGCATTGGTTTCACCTTAGTGTTGTGTTTTAAGTGTGGGGGTTGCCCAGGGCGTGCAACATTTTAAGTGATGGGGGGAGGTATTTGATGCTAATTGTCATTTGGCATTTTAGTTTGGTCATTGTGCTTGTGTAAGTAATTGTGGAAAGTCTTCAAAAAAAAAAAACAAAAAACAAAAAACAAAAAAAATAGAAGAAGAAAAATCTGAAAATATATATATATATATATATATATATATATGATAAAAAAATGTCAATTTGAGAAAAATTTGGTGTAATATTAACTTTTGGGGAAGGAAATGAGTTTTGTTGAAAGAGGCGATTTATTTGTAAAAGTGCATTTCATCACTTAGTTGGTTTTGAGCAAACCTTTGTGTTTCTTGACTAATGCTCTTTTTAAATTTCTTGGGTGCTTAGCCTTTCATTTCTAAACTTGTTCCATGCCTTCACCATAGCCCCATTACAACCTTGAATAATAAGTCCTCTTGATTTGTGAATGCATGTGTTTTGAGTAGTGGAGAAGTAGAATTTTGAGCAAGCTTATGGTAGGGCAATTTTCTTGAGTGGAATTTGAGTGATACACTTGCTATCCTATACACTTGAGAGATTGATTGAGAGCATACCTTGAGAGGCCATTTTGCGTGATTAGCATCATCAATTGAGATTGCCATGTTTTATAATTTGAGATGAAGTAATTTCTTTCATGATTGGTTGATTCTTTTGAAATTTTGTGTTCCTTGTTCAAGTTTTGCATTCTTGACAATTGTTAGAAACGAGAGGTTTATCTTTTAGTCTTTTATTTTTGTTTTATTATTTCTTTAGTTTTGTTTTGAGTTTTTAATTTTGCCTAAGAGTGCAAAAGGATAAGTGTGGGGGCATTTGATAATTAAATTTTATCACACTTAATTGTTGCATTTGATTAATGATTTTAGGGCTGTTTAGTGTGTAATTAATGATTTTTGGTCCAAATTGGGCTTTGGGCTTTTAATTGGATTTAATTCATTTTCGTGTTATTTTTCCAGATTTACACTGTTCCAGTATTTTGATCATAACTTTTTGTTCTAGGTATCCGATTAACCTCATTCTTATTTCGTTTTGCATATAACTCAAAGAGCTACAAATGGTATTAGAGGCTTGAAGGCCAAATTCGGACAAGAAGGCAGTCAAAATTGGAGTCAAAGTTAGTCACGAAATTCTAGAGCTATGTTTAGTTAATTGGGCTTAACTTTGTAATTAGGAGTCCAAATTACCTAGGACCAAAGCCATTAGTTATGTTTTTAATTTGGGCCAGTTTTGGAGCCCTGACCCTGTTTAGTTTTAGGTTTAAATAGCATATTAGGGTAACATGAACAGCAGCTTTTGATTTTGGAGAAATTTTCAGATCTACACATCTTCTCTTTTCTCTCATCTTGTTCATCTTGTTCTTCTTTTTTTTTCATTTTCGTTTTTTGTTTTTTTCCCAGCCATGGTAGGCTAACTTTCCATTCAATCAACCCATGAGTTGAGGTTTTTGCTGTTGAATCTAGAGGACCCGTGCTCTCCATGAACTGAATCTGTTTTTCTTCCCCCTTTACTCGAATTGAGCAACACGATTGTGTACGTTGAATCCGAGCGGATGAGGTTTGTCCATGAGGTTTGTTTATGATTTCTGTATTTTGATCATCTAGGGGAAGGGATTAAATGTTAGATTTAATATTTAGGTTGATTAACTCAAGGGATTTAAAATCAAAAACAGGTTGAAGTGAACATTGTGCGATGGCATGAGTGAACGCACAAAGGGTTTGATTAAATGCTAGGTGATTTGTCTAGTAGAGAGGGTTCCTATATGAATGTAGGGATTCGGATTTATTTAGGGTCAACCACGAAATTCAGTAATTCTTTGTCCAGTGACAGATGTCCTTGAAACCTCAATTCTGGGTTGGTTGATTGCTTTTTAATTTGTTAATTTCGTTTTATCTCTTGCTCTAATTTCGTTTTATATCTTGCTTTAATTTCAATCGAATTAAACCCCTCCTATTTATTGTTTTTGTTTTTCAATTGAGTGATTTAGTCCTATGCAAAATTCCTTGGGAGACGATTCAGGTTGTCCTATATTACAAATTTATTTATAAGGCCTGATTAATTTGAGTGAGTTTGACAGTTCACGTCAGTACCACAGGACCCAAAAATAATAAGTTAGTGGTACAATAGACCTTAACCACTCCTAGCATCTCGGAGGCCGAACATACTATGTAGATATTAGGTGAATCAACTTGGATTACTCCAATTTAGGATTACCTCAAGGATGGTATGACCCTTTAGAACCCAAGGCTGCTCGTAAGATTTGAAGGATAGCAAGTTGATATGCACTTATCAAGGGATGCCTATACAAAAGAGGTCTTTACCCCACTTAAGGGTGGGAATAGGCCAAGCGACCTGTCAGGGCCTGCAGCTTGTCTTGTATTAAGCCTGACTAGGCTTGTTTAATTAAACAGGCCAAGCTGTGGCCTAAAAATAAGCCTTTTAAGTCTAGCAGGCCAGCCTATTTAATTATTTTTATTTTATTATGTATATATATATTATATAAAATATATTATATAATTAAAATATTTATTTTTATATAATAATTTAATTTTTCAAAGTAATATAATTCTTTAACTTATTTTTTTTAAAGAAGAAAACCTCAAGTGATTCTGATGCTCTAATCCCATCCCATTTCCCTTCTTACGCCGCCCCCAACCCCACCCTCCTGTCCTGAGCCTAAGTTGAGTACTAACGATGACGAGCTGCACCACTTGCACAGCTAGACCTCTGTGATGCACTGCTTCCCAACTTCCCACCTTCCTCCTGCGCCTCCCATCCCGTCATTTTGGTTTGTCGGGCAGTGTGCCACTGCACCTGAGCTCGTCCCATCGTTCTGGTTCGTTCTGGTGGATCAGTCGCCAGTGATGTTCGTGCATGGTCACTGGTGAAGCTGTTCGTGAGCAGTGGTGTTTGTACCGTGACTGGTGGTGTTCGTGTGTGGTGACTGGTGAAGCTATTCTGTTCTGCAAACTGCAATTTTCAGATAAGTTTTCCATCTTCTAACTGATATGAAACAATTAAAATAGAAATTTTATATGTACTAAATTTAATTATTTGATTTATTTATTTTTTGTCCTTTTCAAGTTTGTGTCCGTATACAAAATAGAAGATAGAATTAAGATTGAAAAATACATTCTTGACTATCTAGCTAGGATATAATAGTAAGAGGAAGTGAGAAATCTTTAGCTAAATGTGTTGATGAAGAAAAATGTGTTGGATTTCAACGACTTCATTGCCTCTTTTTTGTATTTTCTTCACGAGTTTTTGGTCGATAGGGATTTCTCTCCAACTGGTTAAACAACTTCATTGCCTGCTTTATGATTGGTTAATTTGTGCTCTTTGGTTTGACTTTTAAATAGCTAGAGCTTTGTGTTACGATGTAGTATTTTTTTTTTATGTCTAGCTAATAAAACAATAAGAAAATAGGGTCGATAATGATACTAGATTGTTTGTTTTCTTTATTATGGTTTATCTTAACCTCTCCCTCTATCAAATGAAAATATTAGATCATTTGTTTTTTATTTTGTTCCTTTTTTCATCCTTTCATCAAAAGCTTAAAGGGATAACAATGAAAAATCTAAAAGTCGGTAGATATTAATTAGTTTGAGCTTTTATGCTTATATATATCACATCATCTGAAAGCACATACTACAGTAAGTTTGTTAGTGGCTTTGTGCTATAGTCCAGCAAGATTGGTAAGGTCATGGGTATAGAAACTTGAAAATATGAAAAGGAGCTTGAAAATACAGAAAATAAATAAAAGAATAATAACCTAAACCACAAAAGTTAAACGTAAGGAACAAGAGAGGTAATATATCCTATCACTGGGCTACTATCATATTAATGGGGAAGGGATAATCTTGAAGCATTAAGCTATCTAATAATCAAGCATTCAAGACTTGGCTATTTTTTGTAGCTTTTATAATAATCTTGAAGCATTGAGCAATCAAAATGTTTTTCACTTTGCCTTGGATTTATATGGTTGTCAAAAATCTAAAAGATGGGTAATTTAGATCTATTAATGGAAGAATAACTCTTGAGCTGAAGTACCTATTGCCATGTTAGGAATTTCAGTTATCAGTAGGAATTATATTGTTTTACTGACTGCATTCAATTATAGAAATCAGGTCAAAGGAAAGGTTTTGATTTCATTTTCGTTTGAAATAAATGCTGATTTTTTTTTTTGGACATCAAGGCAATATTTGATGGTATGCTCATCATCAGACCATGTCAAACATAGTCTCTGCATATTGGATTTACTCATGGTTGGATGAGGGCATGGCTTGAAGGATGATTTTATATTATAAAAATGGTTTTGCATATAGTAAAATGTATGTCCCAGACTCCGATCTGTCCTCCTTACTATAATTTATTAACTTTTTCTTTAAATTATTTGAACAACCTTAAAAGCTACATTCCGTTTGTCTTCACTTTAAATATTAAATTCCTCATAGAAAATTTTATGATCAGTCATGTGACTGATTTCATACTTCAGATATATATCATGCGTTGTGGGATGTCTTTTGGATGGATATTATTATTACATGAACTTAATGCTAGAATATAGTCTTGAATGCTTGATATGCAATAGGTTTATCTAATGTCTTCTCCATTAGAGGGTAATAAACCAACATTATCTACTTCTCAACCTGTTAATGAGGTCATTGAACATGCACCAACTGATTCAAGTCAACTTGGAGATAGTAGAGTTGAACCACCAATAGATCAAAATGATGATGATTGTGTCATTAAGAAGAAAAGGCAAAAAATCTACTATTTGGAATGATTTTGATGAAATTGAGATTTCTGGAGGTGGAAAGAAAGCTGTTTGCAAATATTGTAAAGACAAATTATCTACTGGTGGGAGGGGGGCTAGCACCAACCATTTGAAGAGACATGCAGAGCATTGCTTGCAAAGGAGGTTGTACATGGCTTAAGCAAAGAAGCAACCCACCATTCCATTTCAGCCTTCCCATTCTGGTGTTAATCCATTTATGGTTCTTGGTGTGAGGTATTTTAATGAACATATGAGAGAAATAATTGCTATTGTTATCATGGTTCATGAGTACCCTTTTAGCATTGTGGAGGATGAAGTTTGGATGTGGGGCTTCAGTATGCAAATTCAGAATTTCAAAAAGTTACTCGTAAAACAGTAAGAAGTGATTGTTTAGCAATACATGAGGCAAAGAAGAAAAAATTGAAGGTCTTACTGAAAAGTGTTATCAAGATTAGTTTAACTACGGATATGTGAAATCAAGTCGCCAAGTAGCTGAATACATGGTTATCATTGGCCATTTCATTGATGCGGGATGGAAACTTCAAAAGAGAGTTTTGAGTTTCGTGAAAGTGCCTGCTCCTAGACGTGGAATTGATGTGGCTGATGCAATCTTCAAGTGTTAGAAAGCATGGGAAATTGAAAACAAAGTGTTTTCTGTGTTTGTTGATAATGCTACTTATAATGAATCATGCCTAAGGAATCTTAAGGATAACATATCATTGAGTAGTAAGTCCATGGTGGTGCTTTATTTCATGTTAGATGTTATGCACACGTATTCAATCTTTTGGTGCAAGATGGCCTTAGTAAGATTAAGGACATCATTCACAATGTACATGAGAGTGTTAAGTATTGTCACGACCGTCCCCAAAGGCTACCGCAATGAAATGGTGAGAGAAATAAAAAAAAATGAAAATAGAGTCGTCACCAATAATTTTTTGGTAGGGAAATTATTGGAAAAACCCTTTTATTAGAAGAAAAGGAAAAAATAGTCCGCGAAACTAGGTCAAGTTAGGGAGTCTACTTATTCTTAAAGAATGATAGGAACTTAATCTTATTGCACCCATGATACATCCGTCCTAAGGCAGTTACCTTAAGTTAATTGTACAAATTATTAATAACCTTAAAATATTTAATTTGCCCCTTAAAGAAGAACAAAAAATGAAATTAAAATCACAACAAAATTGATTAAAAAAATTAAATGAAAATATTTATAAATTTTGACTTGCCTGAAGTACCTACGTATCTCCAGGTACAATGGAAAGTCAAAGCCACGTAATTCTTGTAGAAAATGATTATGGGTTGAATAATTTTAATTAAAAATTAAATATTGATTGATTGTTTTGTCTTAAAAGATATTAATAACTATATCACTAACAAATCAAAGAGTCGTCATGACAACATTGACAGTTAGTGATCCTAAATTGTTTCGAGAGTGAAGAGTCGTTTCAGCTGCATCATCCCTAATTAATTAAAGATATTAAATCAAAAGACTAGTTAGATTAAAAAAATGATTAATTGGTTAGTGATGGATTAAATGTTTACATCACTTACGAGTCAAGGAGCTGTTAGGGCTGCCTTGATTGTTAGTGATACTAAATTATTATGGGATGAAAGAGTCGTCACGGCAACATTACTCCTAGTTAATTAAAAATTAAAAATTGATGTTGAAGGATGAATAAAAATAATTCTAAAAAAAATATTTGGTTGATAAATTAATGAAAATTATTTTCTAAAAGTGTTTTGGTAAAATGTTTAAAAAAAATATATCACTCTAAGTCAAAGAGCCGTCATGGAAATGTTGACTGCTAGTGAATTTTTCGAAACAGAAGAGCCGTCGTGGCAACGTCACCCTTGGTTAATTAAAAAAATAAAATAAAATTAATTTTGAAAGATTAATTAAATAAATGTAAATTAATAATGATTGGTTGATAAATTAATAAAAGTTCTTTTTTAAAAAATGTTTTGGTAAAATATTAAAAAAAATATATCATTTTAAGTCAAAGAACTGTTACGGCAACGTTGACCATCAATAATTCTAACTTATTTTTAGGATAGAAGAGCCGTTACGATAACTTCATCCTTAATTGATTAATGGTTAATTAAAATTTAAAATTTAAGAATTTTAAAATAATTTTTAGATTAATTTTAGAACTGAGTTCCAACAATATGATCCCGATTTGTTTATTTCCCAAATCAATGAGTTGACTTAACTCATATGACTCAGATTGATTTTTAAAACTTAAGAATTAATTTAATAAAATAAAATAAAATAAAAACAAAAATAAAAATATGATTAAGCAACAAATAATCAAATAAGATAAAAATAAAAGTTTAGAATGAGATAAAATAAAGTTTGAACTAAACAAATAAACAAAAAGCATACAAACTAAATAATTACTATTATTATTGTTACTTTTTATTCAGATTCTATTAAAAAATTATTACCCAAATAAGGTAGCATAATCTCAAGAAACGAACCAAGTTAAATCAATTAGCCTCTTCATAAACTAGATTCTAAAATTGGCCAACTTATTAGAGGTAAACTGCCCAAATGAGTAAAATCAACCAAATAACAAAAAATAAATGAATAAATAACAAAAAAAGCTGTGGCGCCGTGAATGTGTGCAAGTGCAGGGAGTATCTCATGTGCTGGTTGGGTGTGTGACGATGCAGTGAAATGGTGCTGTGAAAGTGAGGTTTGTGGCGTGGGTTAACATGGTGAGTGCTGTGAATCCGTGAATGAGGGGCTATGGTGCAGGGGAGGATGTGTGCAGTGAAGTGATTGTGTGATACTTGCTGGTGGCTAGCGAAAACAAGGGAAAACCGTGAAGGGGCTGCTGTATTGGCGTAGTGGTGGGAAGGTGCAGTGAAGTGTGAGTGTGGAAGGTAGCTGTGAGTGCAGTGAGGCCTGTGCGGTGTGGAGAAACAGAGTGTGGGTGTGTGCAGTAGATGGGTGAGGCGTGAGAGGGTGCTGCTGTGCAAATGAATGTGGAGGTGAGTGATAGGTTCCAAAACAGGGGAAGCTTGGGTGATGTGGGTGTTTGGTCTGTTTTGGGACCCCTGAAACAGGGTGCTAGATGCTGTGAAAATGTGAAGGTAGTGCTGTGATGTTCTGTGGGTGTGTGCAGATGCAGAGGAATGGTGAAGGAGAGGCTTGTGCAAGAATGGAGAAAAGAAGAGAAGAAGAACAACCAGAAAAGAAAAGAAAAAAATCCAAATTAGAAACCAAACGGGATCAAAAACTGAGATGATGAATAGCCACTTACCTTCTTCCTCGAAGTACAGAAGTCTAGAGGCTGTTTCCTTTTTGCTTCTTCCTCTGATTTCCCCTATTCTGTGGCTGCCGTGGGTGCTGTGTGAAGTGCAGACCGTGAGAGGTGAATGGTTAGAGGTTTTGGGCTGCGTGGCTTTTGGTGGGAAGAATTCCTTCACATGGTTTCATCGGCAGAGGTGGTAATGGAGGGTTGGTTCTGCCGTGAGTGCTTTGTGTGGGAGGTGCTGTGGAGAGGTGGGGCTCTGAAGGAGGACCTGTGTGGATGAGCAGGGGAAAGAATATGGTATGTGTGTGCGGTGGATGCTGTGTGGTGAACGTGCAATGGGTATGGTGTTGTCCGTGAGAGGTACTGGGAGCTGCAGTGGGAAAAAATGGGGAGCAAAAGCTGTGCCACCCCAGCCTTGTTGTCGCTGCATTGTTGGGCTTTTTTTTTTTTTCTATTTTTCCTTTTTGTTTTTGCTTTTTTCTCTTAAACATTTTTTGTTGTTATGATTTTATTTTTGTTGTGGGAGTTGATCTAGATTTTGATTAGACCCAAAAAAAAAAGAGAAAAAATTTTAAATTGAAGCTTAGGCTAAAAGAAAATGACATGAAATTAAGCTTTTTTTAAAGATATTTTTGCTTCATTTTTCTTTCTACTTTTTAATTTTTTTTATATTTTTAATCTCAATTTTATTGCTAATGTTGTCTACTGCTTTGAAATTTAAGATTGCCTTTGCATCTTACAAGAAAAGAGAGCCACATTATGATTATGCGCCATCGCATAAGGATTGGACGAAGGTTGAGAAGGTTTATAAACTTCTAGAAGTGTTCAATCTAGTCACTCATTTCATCTCAGGTAGTGAGTATCCTACTGCCAATTTGTATCTTCCTGAAGTTTGGAGGGTAAAGCAAGTAATTGATAAAGCAGTAGAGTATGAACATCGCTTTATGCAAGATATGGCAGCTCCAATGAAGGTAAAATTTGACAAATATTGTGGGGAATACAATCTGTTGATGGTCACTGCTAGTGTTTTGGATCCTAGGTGTAAATTTGATGTTGTTAATATTTTCTTCCCTTTGATATATAAACCAGAAGATGTGGCTAAAGAGAATGTGGATAAGGTGATGACTTCATTGTAGGTATTATACAATGAGTATGTTGTTTTGTGTAGGGAAGATTCATCTACTAGTGGTGAAGTAAATATTAGTGTCAACAACTTGTCTTCCCATGCATCTAACTCTTCAATAATCAATGGATTTAACAAAATCATGAGCATTGTGCATGAAAAGGAAGCAGTTCCTCCGATTAAATCAGAATTAGAAGCTTACCTTGAGGAGGGTGTTTATATACCCGATGGTAATTCTAACTCATTTTGTGCCTTGGGGTGGTGGAGGAACAACAACTTAAAATATAAGATCTCATGAGAGATGGCTACTAATATACTAGTTATTCCAATCTCAGTAGTGGCTTCAGAGTCTACATTTAGTGTTGGAGGAAGAGTCATTTAGTGTTGGAGGAAGAGTTATTGATGAGTTTCGCTCTAAATTGAATGAGGAATCTATTGAAGCACTCATTGGTGGGGTGATTGGCTTTGCAATAGGTATGGTTTGAAGAGAAAGCAAAAGGTACAAATTTTAGATACTCAAATGATCTTTTTTTATGTGTTAAATTGATTATTTTAAAATTATTCCATGGTTATTTATTTCTTGTTTTGAAGGCGACTGAGCAAGAGGAACACATCACCTTAAGAGTTTGATGCATTGTGTGCTGGTTGTTGACTTGTATTATTACCTCATTGGAGGTTCTATCAATATTTTAATTTGTATTTGGATTTGTCATTAGTTATCAACTTATTGGAATTGGAATTTAGATTTGACATTTGTAATTTAAGGATTGAGTTGTTGTAATTTGGATAACGTAGAGTGATCATTGGTGTTTGTTAAATGTGAGTCATTTATACTTTTGCTGGTTTGTGTGACTGTATTGAAAAATTGAAATTCAGATTTGCATATTTATGTATATGATTGGCTTTAAAAGTCTATTTAATGTGAAATCCTGTGGCCTGGACTGTTGGCCTAGCCTATTGGCCAGTCTAATAGGTAGGCTTTTATACAGGCTTTCAAGTCAGGTCAAACTTTTATTTTTCCTTAAACAGGCCAGGCCAGGGTAAAAAAAAGCCTCTTATAGGCAACAAGCCAGGCTCAGGCCAATCTTTTACAATGCAACCTTCGCCTGTTTAGGCCAAAGCCTAGCCTAGCCTGGCCTGTTCCCACCCCTAACCTTGTTCCTGAAATGTCTCGACCCAACCGAAGCTAAGCATGTTCTTGCAAAAATTCATGAAGGATTTGTGACCAACACCTCATAAGCTAATCTCTACCCATAACATACTCCGAGCTGGCTACTATTGGCCATCCATGAAGAGAGACACATTGGCATACGTGAAGAAGTGTGACAAATGTCAAAGGTTTGCCCACTTTCATTCGTCTCATCCGAAGAGCTATCCACCACCACTGTTCCATGGCCATTTTCCAAATGGGCGATAGACCTTCTCGGACCATTTTTCCAAGCACTTGAAATATCTCATAGTAGCTATAGACTACTTTATAAAGTGGATAAAAGCAGAGCCCTTAGCTACCATCACTTCGAAAAAGGTACAAAAGTTTACTTGGAAAAATATTATTTGCCATTTCGGCATCCCAGAGTTAATTGTTACTGATAACAGCACCCAATTTGCTGACAAGAAGTACCAAAACTTTTGTACCGATCTTCATATCAGGCAGTGTTTTGCCTCAGTAGAACACCCCAAGCTAATGGATAGGCGAAGGCCACTAGTAAAGTAATTTTGAGAAAGTTGAAAATAAGACTCGAAAAAGCCAAAGGGAATTAGGCTGAACAATCGTCACATGTCTTATAGGCCTATAACACCACTCCCCACTCTTCGACTAGAAAGAGTCCTTTCAAATTGACTTATGGTACCAAAGCCATGATCCAAGTCGAGATTGGAGAACCGAGTTGGAGGAAGATTTGCTTCAATGAAGACTAAGAT
The DNA here is from genome assembly GCA_019955255.1 of Castanospermum australe. NCBI lineage: Eukaryota > Viridiplantae > Streptophyta > Magnoliopsida > Fabales > Fabaceae > Castanospermum > Castanospermum australe. Next base: position 190,422 of record NSJW01000617.1, on the reverse strand, counting down.
TAAATGAATTGAAGAGGTGACTTAAACCTCTTTGAAGAAGAAAGAGAGATAGTTCACATTCGAACAGTTGTGGCTAAACTACAGGTTGCTCGAAGATACAACTCGAAAGTACCACCGAGAAGTTTCAAGCATGAAGATCTCATCTTAAAACGAGCCGACATTGGAATGAAGAACGTAGCATATGGTAAACTTGCCCCGAATTGGGAAGTACCATATTGGATTGTGGAAACAATCAGGAAAAGAGCTTATAAGCTCGCACACTTAGATGGACGTCTAGTGCCAAGGACTTGAAATGCTTCCAACCTTAGGCGCTACTACAGCTAGAAAGCAATTGTTATGTAATAAGTGCTTGATGTATAGGTGTGTGCTCTTTTTCCTTCACCCAAGTTTTGTCCCGTTTGGGTTTTACTGGCAAGGTTTTAACGGGCCACATCTCGCACACGTTATCTAATAAAGTTTCTTTTTATTGAAAGTTCTTAATCGATTAAAGGTTACTTTAATTATTACAGTTTAAGGCTAGCTCGAATGGCCATTTTGGCAATCGCTTATGTCAGGTCACTTAAAGCTGCCTTAACGACACTCTTGGGCCTCTTTGACCACCCAAAATGAATATTTGCAGATGAAATCACGAAAGAATATCTAATGCTCCATCGATTAGTGTTAAATGAGACTTTAGTCTTTTATCAAAATATTCATTGGAATATCTAAAATCAAAATGAAAAGACTTAGATTTCTTCATAATGCGATATCACAAAAAGAACTGAAAAGAAGAACAAAAGGTTCAAGATAGGATCACATTGCAACAATTAGTGTACAAAGTCAAAAGTGGCAAAATGCCACATCACAAAGTTCAACATAACAAAATACAAAGAAAAAGGTACAAGGAAAAAGATAAGGACATCAATCTTCAGGGTCCACCAAAGCATCATCTTGGATTTCTTTCCCGGAGTCCATGGCCGACACATCAATACCAGGATGAGAAGTTAGATTTGAAAAAGAGCATTGTTCCAAGTAAGGTCCACTGAAATCTCTAAGAGAGCGTTCAGCTTGACCTTCTTGGACTCCCATCGCCCTTTCTCGGCCTTCAACTCCTCCACCTTCTTCTTCGTCATTGCATGTTCATTTCGCTCCGTCTTTAAGTCAAACTTCAGGCTTGCTAGATCTGCGTTTGCCTTTTCCAACTCGCTTTTAGTCCCTTCCAATAAGGAACTAACCCGAGTTGCTTCCAACTTAGCAGCGTCTTGCTCTTTCATGACCTCAATGGAAGCAGCCCTAATTTCTTTCTTCTCCCTCAACAACTCACAGTTTGCAATCTTCAGGGCATTGAAATCTCCCCCCGTCGAAGAAAGAAAGTGCGCTTGCCCGAAGTGCATACAACTCAATCAAGTTATATAAAAAAGATAGGGTGTTATTCTGATACTTCTCTATATCGCCACTTAAGAGCACCCAGCCATCAACAAAGCCTTCAATGTCAAGGTTCTTGCTCCAGAGTGTTAAAGGACTATTGGAATCCCCTTCCTCGGCATTGGCCTCAGAACCATCTTCCTCGGCATTGGCCTTAGAACCACCTTCCTCGGCACCACCCGTAGGCACACATGTCCTTTTCTATGGTCTTTTACCTCTAGTAGCCTTCCTCATCTGAGCAAAAGTTGGCTCGGCGTGTTAGCTCCCAATGTCATCAAAGTTAACAACTTCAATGTTGGGAGGAGGTTGTGCACCAACGTCTGGCTGAGGGGCTTCGAACCTAACCTCATCTTGAGTATTACCTCGAACGGCTTCTTCTCGAGTAGTTTCTTCTCGGGCCTTCTTCTCTGCCAGCTGCCTCTTCATAGAGCCACCTTTTTCTTGTCTAATATGATTTCCTCTGCAAAACAGCAAGACGTATAAGACAATATAGTATCAAAAAGTAAATAATGATAAGTTAACAAAGGTATTTCCAAAAATCTTCCAATGACCTTCGTCATCCGAGTTAATAATGTCAAAAAATTTGATTGTTTCGATCTTTACCAATAACTCAGTTGATAACTTCTCATCCTTGGACATCTCGACCTATTTTGTCTCGTCCACATAATGGACCCTTCTATTCTAGTATAAGTTGAATAACAGCTCCTCACTGGCAGTAAGGAAAAATCGGATCGTTCCAGGGGCCCCACTAAGCTAAAAGAAGTCGTATCTAAAATCTTTATATGATTGCTCAAAGATTTCAAACACTCTTTTGCCCATCCAAGCTCGAAGTGACACCTAGCCTGGTTTTTGTCCGCTTACCAGCCTCAAGCTCCGAAGAAATAAAAAAAAAACACTTTCAAAGACTTCAGCATTTTGAAGAAGTCGCAAGTGATCTCGAATGCCTGCATGAAAGCCCAAGAGGTGGGGTGAAGTTATGATGGGGCAACGTTTACTTTCAACAATGTTTCGATTTGAAAGGAAGAGAAGGGTAATCGCATACCCAGCTTTACAAATAGTGTCTCGTACTTGTACATGAAATGGCCACCCTCAGTCCTCTGGAAGCAAACCCTATTACTCCCATGGCACGGATTGATGAAATAAGACTTGTCGCTCCTCTTTTTTCAGAGTTAACTCTAGGTAACTACCAAGATCTCTAGCAGACTGCTAAATCAGGAATAAGGATGGAGTGCGAAGAACTTCCTCGTCCACCCAACTATAAAGACTGCCATTGCTGGACCTTAGTCCAGTAGCCGACCGACGTACCATATCGGTTTTAGATCGAGACATACCTACAGAGGTCAAAGGAATATCAGTTTCATTGTCCAAGCTACTCCAGTCGGACATTAATCTAACTATCTCGTCAATATCCCATTTCACTCTATCTTTCAACTCTCATTGCTCCACCAACTTTTTATCTAACTCAGCCAGTTCGACACGAAGCTTAGTGGGTGATGGAGGCCTTTGTCCTCTACTAAGACCATTAGCAGAGCAACCCATTCATGGAAAGGGCGAACGAATTGGCATAAAAACTTCTCCTTCCTCACCATTTTCCAGGAGGACTTCCTCACTACAACCATTGTAAATAAAAACTCAAAAATGAGGGGAAGAAAGGGAAGGTACATGTAAGTGAAAGCTTAGAGAGTAAATTGAAACCTTGCAGATTGGTTTGAACCACAAACCAGGAAAGGATAAAGAGTCTCGAAAGCAAAAAGAACTATAAGGAAATGGCAAAGCTCTAATTCAGGCAAATGTGTAGGAAGGCAAAGAAGCAAATAAGGAAGAAAGAAAAGGTGAAAATCCTCTCTTATAAAGAAGGGGGATAACCATTTCACTTTTCTCAAAAAGACTTGGGACATTGTAGTAAAACCCACCCTCGTAAGCCCCAAAAGGCAATCATTATGAAGCCAAATTCCAGAAACTGAAACTGCGTAATAAGTAGATAAAAACAAGTTTTTTATTCGACACTACGAAACATGTGGGCAACGGAACATCTTTTTAAAAGTTAACCATATTGGCTCAAGACATCACGTTTATAACGAGGTAGATCTCAGCAGATACTTATCGCAGATACTTCAGCCCAATGTAAGTATAATTTGGAATCTTGTTGATATGACAGGATACTGACTTGGGAACAGTGTTCTGTACAGATGATATTGGGCCTCAGTAATGATAAGCCCACTAACTTTCAAAAGATGAAATCCTAGAATGATAAGGTTACATTCAAAATGTGGCTAATGATAGGTTTTATCTATAAGGAATACTAATCCTAATCAAAGAAGAGCACTGACCCTAATCTTAGCCTATATAATGGGGATATTCCCCTTAGGTAAATTCATTCAAGCCTAGCTCTAAAAACATGTTGAGCACTCTACTAACTTGATTATCGGAGTATCTTCTGCAGGTACCCCCCCTCCTTCCCTTTCTATCCAGGCATCTTGGTGCTGATCCTCAACACCTCGGCTTGATCTCAAGTATGATTCTATACCTCGTATTTAGTCCAAAACAAGACTTGAGCAATGACAATTGTTTCTAAGGGACTACTTGCTTGCATCATCTTAAAATTGATGCAAGGTGCGTCACTCAACTGGAGAAATCACATTCACTCAAAATGGAAACAGTTGTTTTGAGATTGCTACTTATTATTTAACACAGAAGAGGTCTACAATGATACTTTCGTTTACTTGTTATTTCGTTGTCACTAGTTTATGCTGGTTTAATACTACAGTATTGACACATATGATGAATACCAAACTCTTCTTGGATGGATCCATGTGAAGGTGTTGAAGAATAAATATATGAGTAGGCATGCATGTACATTTGGCCACATAAGAATATTGTCATGTTATAAATTAACTATGCAAGTTTAGGGCATAAGAGACGCCCAATGCGTAAGTAATCGAATGCAAACTATGTAGTAGACTACAAGAAAAGAATATGGTTGTGTCTTCAACTGCATTACATATAGGTGGGGATAGCTGACAATGTTACAAATTATATTGAATAGATTGGTAATGTAGTCTACTACACATTTGCAATTGAATACAATGGGCCTTAATGTGAAACCGCATTGAGCAAAAGTCAGTTTATTATAATACAAGGACATATATTTGTTATTCAGTTAATGCAATCAAATTGGTGATTAAAACGACATCAAATTGGTCTTAACAAAGATGAAATTGATGGCATTAATTGTTAAAAAAAGATCAATTTAATCTCATATATAAATGAAGAACCGATGTAATGTCATATATATATATTTGAAGAAACAAAATGGGTATTTACTCTAGTAATAACTATGTCATCTTGACCATACTAAATACAGGAAAAACAAATTAAAATCTGTCCACAAGCCTTATTATTCATCCCATTGTTAATAAAAAAAATTTAACCTTAATTAGAACATAAAATAACATAACTTCTTGCCTGAGTTATGAAAGAAACTTTGCACAATACTACTAATCATAAAGGGTTTATGAAACCCAAATTTGGTCATCTTACTATATTACTCCATCACAACCCTAAAGAACCATAATTCGCTTGAATATACATTATAATAAGTTCTCATTTCATTCATTTCTACATCCAGACAACTTCACTTTAACCAAGAAAAATTCCAATAACAAAGCAACAATTCCACTAGTAATGCACAATAACGTAATTTGCTTGGCTAGCATATGAGACTTAACACAAATACATTAAAAACTTGGTTATGTCACGGTTTTGGAACATATTAGCTTAGTAGTGAAGATTTTACATGCAAAGAAGTACAACTAATGACTTTATTAGTGAATCTCCAGATAACATACCTACCAAAAAGTTAAGATAGCATTAACAATGAGTAAGAGTCTTTCTTGATGTAGGACCTAAGTCGCCTGCAACTTTAAACTTGGAAATTCTGCATATAAATCAAACATACAAAAAATAAAATGTATGTTTTTCTGAACAACACTAATATTCTAACTGTAAAACATAAATGTAACTTCTCAAAGCGATGTCTCAAAGCTCATCTATATCACTACCGGGGGGGATAGCATAAACCACTACGTATTCTCAACAGAGAAAGAATGGGAATCCATCCAAATAGCTGGAGCAAAGGGTGAGAAAGAAAGAGACAGTAGATGCCTCAAGCAATATTTTGTAGATAGACTAAAGGATACTTATGAAGGAGATTGGAGGCCAACAAAACAATAATGGGCAGCAGTTTTCTCTCTATACAACACACCAAACGTGGCCTTAGTTGTTTCTAAAATGTAAAAAGAATAATGAAACAATCTTAAGGAGAGTCCCAGGTCATAAAAACTTATGGTATAAAACCTTCATATACAAGCAATGGTTCAACACAGCCACTGAAAATTTAAAACACATGTAAGTACCATGTTTTCTCATATAAAATTATTATCATGGCATGTGCATAATTTTTTTTAAAAAACTTCTAGGTGATCAGAGCATATAATAACATAAAAGTTGTTAATTTAATAACGCTCTTGCAATTGCAGTTTTGAAATGGTTTATCTAGGAGATGCCTACTGGACATTTGCCTTTAACAACAAAACTATAAGCAATCAATTCATTTGATTATCCTGCATGCTAACTTTATACTTGACCTAGGCTATTTCTAAACACAGCCATACACCTACAGTTGAGCTGATATAATTATAGCATTGGATATATGAGAATATGTTTGCATAAACACAAAAAATATTCCATTTCTCATTATATAATTATATTGGTGAACTAAGAGCCAATTAAGAAAATTGAACCATAAATTTATAGTCATATTGTTGTGCTTTCTAGTAAGATAAATTTTTGTAAGATGGAATTATTTATACAAAATAAAACAAAAAATATAATGAATATGAGTAAACTAACAGCACTGTCAAATACCTTTATCTAATAGCACATCAAACCTTTCATTGTTTTTTTTTTAATTTTTTTCTAACAGATAAGCACACGCATTTATAAAAGGGTCAAGGTTATGATGCATTTTTTGAAAAAAAAAACACATATTGGCAATATCTGAATAGGTGAAGGGATGAGAGGCATGGAATGTAGGAAAAGAAAAAAGAAAAGAAAAAATGTCAAATTTAAGTACTTTTCAACATCGATGTGAAACTGTGAATAACAATATATGGCAAAGCAAATAACTTTTGCCTAAATTTATTTAGCAAATAACTCAATCTTTTTTCATAACTTAAACTATGCATAGATGATGAAAAAAAAAAGAATATTAAATCGAAGAAAATAACTCATATTAGCGAACCTCAAGAAAACCAGGAACAGAAAAAATTAAAGGTGAGTGTTGAAAAAATACTAGCATGAAAATGGAGATAATCAATATTGATGGAATTGAGAATGAGATACTTGCATGCGCTACATGCCCAGTCTGATTATTGGCATCTTGAAGCCAAATACATTCAAGACCTCTATACACATTACATTGACAAAATCTTAAAAGATCAAAATTAAGATACTAATTAAAACCACATACCTTTCAAGAAAGGAAATTTCCTAAGCAGATAGAGATAGATGAATCAAACAAACATACAAAGGAAAGGAGTTTGCTTTACAAATCAGCAAATTCTCTTAATTATTCCACATTCAAAAGTCAGGCACGATACCTACTTCTTTCAGGTTCTTCACACTTGTTAATCTTTTACTCCATCCAGGTTGTGAATAATTATTGATCTTTCCTTCCTTCCAAGTTTTGAATATATGTTGATCTTTTTTTTAGAGGGGGGGGTTTATTTACCAGTTGATTCTTACCTTTAATCAATTTATTTTTAGTCATTCTAGGCATTAAGTAGCTTGGCTTTCTTTTTGAATGTTGACCCTAATTTCCTTCTCCAGGACATTGTGCAAAATAGTTTTAACCTTTTCATGTTGAATTGTTCTGAGAACCACTCACGTTGTCTTCTGAAACGTTGGTAACAGACCCGAAGACTAAGTCTCAAGGTGGTCCACGTTCATCCACGTCCGCATATCACGTTCATTCCTCGTTCAGAAACCGTTCACTTTGGTTGCACGTCCGCAACTGCTTTTGTGATGGGCAAAAGCTATTTAAGAGGATGTGTGTTCATGGTTTCGGGTTCCTGAGCTTGCTTTCGTATTCAGTCTGACATACACCATCAAAGTGACGAGAGTCAAAGCTTAGAAGCACCACTAAAACCAAAGTTCGGAGCTTCAAAATTACAACAATGGCCGGAGGTATTTATGATCCTAATTTTTTCGCATTTGATCTAATTACTTTATGAAATGTGCTATAAGCATGATTAGATCATTTAGATTTTTAACTTACATTTGGTATCAGAGCATTTCAATACCTCTGCCTTGTCTTTTAGTTTTTTGGCAATGTTTTGTACATGAAAACTTTGATTTCGTGTTTGCAATTTGGACGTTTTTAATAGAAAGTCAGATAGGAAATCATTAGGAAATTGAATTTCTATCGATTCTGTGCTTTGAAACGTATATTTTGGTGTAAAAATGGGTTAGAAACCGTCGAGTTTCATTTTCGGGTCGGAACCGGGTCGAAGCGACCCGGCTGGAGGTTGAAGACGACATAAGCGACAAGTCGTTTTGGACTCTGTGATAAACAACAAGTCATTTTGGGTCAGAGCGTCTGGCTTCAACGACATAAACGACAAGTCGTTTTGGACTCTGAGGTCAACGACAAGTCGTTTTCAGTCTATGGTCGACGACATGTCGTTTTTGTCCGCTGCTATCATTTTGTATGTTATCAAAAATAATATCACTTCGGTCCTGTTGGGTTTTGAACCCAGGACCCTGCCTCGCTGCATTTCCGCAGCAGCGCTTCTACCAGTTGTGCTGCGCCTCCTTCTAGTAAAGTGTTGTAGCATCATTTAATTTAAACCATTTTTGAAACACGTTTTGTACGAAAAAGAAAATTTTGTCATCTTGAGCAGATAAAATAAAATATATATAAAAAAAAAATTATTTGAATTTTGTGCGTAATCTGTATGTATTCTTTAATTTATTTTATATATTGATGCATACAATTTGTGGATATTTTATGCATGAAAATCAAATGTCTAGTGATCTATATAATTTAATTAATTAGGGATTAGCCACAACATCTTTAATTATTTAAATTATATATTAAGTACCTCTAGATCACATAAAGTATATGACATGAATTGTAATTGATCATATGTGATATATAATAAATTTTGTCCCACAGGAATTTTTTATTATATTTTATCTGATTAATTAGGATAAAATATCAAGTTATATTCTTAATTTACCCACAGGGATTAGGAAATATAATTTGACAGTTTTATCATAAATTTCTATATGAATCTAATTGAATTAGAATTTTTAGCTCACAGGCAAATTTTATGTCACTAGATTCATGATTTTCCAAGCATGATTTACATTGGTAAAACATGATATATGGTTTATTAGTCTCAAATTTTAAATTATAAGCATGTATGTTTATTATTTACAGTCATGCAGCCTGTGAATTTCTCTGATATGAAATGTGAAATTCCCGAACTGAGGGGTGATAATTACAAGATTTGGAAAGGAGAATTCTTCTTCATTTGGGTTGGATGGATATTGATTATGCTATAAGGAAAGATGAACCACCACAGATTACTGAAAATAGTGAACCATATGATGTTGATCTTTATGAAAAATGGGAGCGATCTAATCGTCTTTTCTGTCATGTTTATAAAGACTAAGATATCTACTGGCATTCGGGGTTCAGTCGAGCAGCATAGCAATGTCAGGGAACTTCTAAAGGCCATAGATGAGCAATTTGAGTCTTTGGACAAAGCTTTGGCAAGTACCCTGATTATGAAATTTTCATCCATGAAGCTCACTGCTACAAGAGGTGTGCGTGAGCATATTATGTAGATGTGAGAGATAGCGGCTCAGTTGAAAAAACCTTGAGGTGGATATGTCTGATTCTTTCCTTGTGCACTTCATTCTGAATACTCTCCCACCGCAATATAGTCCCTTCAAGATATCTTATAATACACATAAAGAAAAATGGTCTATTAATGAACTCTTGACCATGTGTGTTCAAGAAGAGGGGAGGTTGCAAATGGAACAGGGAGAGAGTTCCATGATGACAACTGAAAGGAAGGATCACAGCCACGCCAAGAAGAAGGGGAAAGGTAAAATACCACCCCAAGGTGGAATTAAGAAGGAATCCAAGTGTTTCTTTCTGTAAAAAGAAGGGCACATGAAGAAGGATTGTATTAAATTCCAACAATAGCTTGAGAAGAAAGGTATGTCAACCTCATTTGTTTGTTATGAATCTAATATGTTTGATGTTAATCATAACACATGGTGGATTGATTCTGGTTCTACAATCCTTGTTTCAAATACTTTGCAGGGTATGCAAAAACCTAAGAAAGCCTGCGGAAAGTGAACTTTACATCTATTCAGGAAGCAAGATGAGTTCACCTGTGGAGAACTATAAGGACCTGCAGCTTAGTTTTAAGTAGTGGCTTTAATTTGTATTTAGAAAAGACCTTTTATGTTCCTAGCTTTTCTAAGAACTTAATTTCAGTTTCAAGACTTGTACCTTTTGGTTATTCCTTTTCATTTTATAAGACATCTTTCATTTTGTTTTATAAATCTAAAGTTGTTGGGAATGGTACATTGTCTTATGGTCTTTTCTATAATTAATTTGCGAAATGACACTACTTATGACACTATGAATGTTAATGTTGGCATGAAACGATGTGTTATGAATGAAGATTCCTCTATGTTGTGGCATCGGAGATTAGGACATATCTCCATTCAGAGAATTGAGAAATTGGTAGATGATGGAGTACTTAGTACTTTAGATTTTACTAATTTTGAAACTTGTGTGAACTGCATTAAGGGAAAGCAGACAAATAAGTCAAAGAAAGGTGCCAAGAGGAGTACCGAACTATTAGAAATCATACATACAGATATCTGTTGTCCAGACATGGATGTATATAGTCAAAAATACTTCATCTCTTTTATAGATGATTATTCACTATACATGTATTTCTACATGCTTAATAATAAGTATGAAGCATTAGATGCCTTCAAGGTATTTAAAACTGAAGTAAAGAAACAATGCGGTAAGCAAATCAAGATCGTGAGATCAAATAGAGGTGGAGAATATTATGGTAGATACACTGGAGATGGACAAGCGCCTGGTTCATTTGCGAGGTTTCTTGAACAACATGGGATAGTTGCCCAATACACCATGTCTGGTTCTCCAGATCAGAACGGTGTAACAGAAAGGAGAAACCGAACATTATTGGATATGTTGCGAAGTATGCTTAGTAACTCTAAGCTACCTAAGTCCTTATGGGTTGAAGCGCTAAAGACGACTATATACATATTGAACCGAGTTCCAACTAAGGTTGTCCCAAAGACGCCATTTGAGTTATTTAAGGGTTGGAAACCGAGTTTGCGACATGTACACATATGGGGATGTCCGTCTGAGGTTAGAATTTATAACCTGCAAGAGAAGAAACTGGACCCAAGGACCATTAGTGGGTATTTCATTGGATATGCTGAAAGGTCTAAGGGATACAGATTTTATTGTCCATCTCACACTACTAGGATTGTGGAATCTAGAAATGCCAAATTTCTAGAAAATGACTTGATCAGTGGGAGCGATCAATCTGGAGACTTTGTTTTCTGAAAAAGATCATTCGGATACTCAACCATCCACTTCAAGCATGATATTGTTGTTGTTCACAATACCCCTTTAGTTCAACCGGGTGTTGTACAACCAGTTATTGAGAATCCACAATCAGATGCTGATATTGATCTAGTGGATCAAGTTGCTGATGAGGAACAAGAAATTGTTGTTCAACCAGTTGAACAACAAACTCCTCAAGAAGATCAAGCAACATTAAGGAGCTCTACTAGAATAAGGAGATCAGCGATACCTAGTGACTATATTGTGTATCTACAGGAATCTGACTATAATATTGGAGCTGAAAATGATCCTGAAACATTTTCACAAGCCATGAGTTGTAAAGAATCAAATTTGTGGTACCATGCTATGAAGGATGAGATGAATTCTATGGCATCTAATGGAGTCTGGGATCTTGTTCAGTTGCCTGATGGTGCAAAAGTCATTGGATGTAAATGGGTCTTTAAGACAAAGAACGACTCATTAGGCAACATTGAGAGATATAAAGCAAGACTTGTAGCCAAAGGATATAATCAAAAGGAAGGAATCAACTACAAAGAGACATTTTCTCCTGTATCTAAGAAAGATTCTCTTCGTATCATTCTAGCATTAGTTGCACATTTTGACCTAGAGTTGTAACAAATGGATGTGAAACTGTATTTCTCAATGGAGATCTAGAGGAAGAGGTTTACATGAAATAACCAGAAGGACTTTCCTCTAGTGATGATGAGCATTTGGTGTGCAAGCTTAAGAAATTCATATATGGATTGAAACAAGCCTCCCGTCAATGGTATTTTGAAATTTCATGATGTCATTTCTTCATTTGGTTTTGTGGAGAACATTATGGATCAATGTATATACCAGAAGGTTAGTGGGAGTAAGATTTGTTTCCTTATTCTATATGTGGATGATATTTTACTTGCAGCCAATGATAAATGTTTGCTATATGAGGTGAAACAATTCCTCTCTGAAAACTTTGACATGAAGGATATGGGTGATGCCTCTTATGTTTTTGGCATCAAGATACATAGAGACAGATTTCAAGGTATTCTTGTTTGTCTCAAGAGACCTATATCAACAAAATTTTAGAGAGATTTCGGATGAAGGATTGTTCACCAAGTGTAGCTCCCATTGTGAAGGGTGACAGGTTCGATTTGAACCAATGCCCCAAAAATGATCTTGAGCGGGAACAAATGAAGAACATTCCCTATGCTTCAGTTGTTGGAAGCCTTATGTATGCTCAGGTTTGCCACAAGACCTGACATTGCATTTGTTGTTGGGATGTTAGGAAGATATCAGAGTAATCCAGGATTAGACCACTGGAGAGCTGCAAAGAAAGTGTTGAGATACCTTCAAGGGACCAAGGACTACATGCTTATGTACAGACGAACCGATAATTTGGAAGTGACTGGCTACTCTGATTCAGACTACGCCGGCTGCATTGATTCACGAAAATCAACTTCAGGATATGTTTTTATGCTAGCTAGTGGAGCTGTGTCTTGGAGAAGTGCCAAGCAAACCTTGACTGCTACTTCCACTATGGAGGCTGAGTTCGTGGCTTGTTTTGAAGCTACCTCACATGGTGTATGGATGAGGAGTTTTATTTCTGGGCTTAGAGTTATGGATTCGATTTCTAGGCCATTGAGAATATATTGTGACAATTCAGCTGCTGTTTTTTATGGCTAAGAACAACAGAAGTGGTAGTCGAAGCAAGCATATAGACATTAAGTATCTAGCCATAAGAGAACGTGTTAAAGATAAAACAGTGGTTATTGAACACATTAGCAATGAATTAATGATTGCGGATCCTTTAACTAAAGGCATGCCACCACTGAAATTTAAGGATCATGTAGATAGAATGGGACTTGGTTCTCTTATGTAGTTTTCGTTGTAAGAACAATATTATTTTAATAAAACTCTATTTGTGATGTTTTCTCATTTCAGTTTATGTGCATATTCATTTATTCATTTTGAGAAATACCTAGAATAAACATTAGGTTTATTCATTAAGTTATATGGGCTTGAGAGATATGATACATTGTGATACATGAAAGATAATACTCGCCTTTGGAGGACCTATTGCCATGATTCATGTATTTTATTTCTCCCTGTAGTATATGATGGAATATGTGGACCAAGTGGGAGAATGTTGAATGGTTCTGAGAACCACTCACATTGTCTTCGGAAACGTTTGGTAACAAACCTGAAGACTAAGTCTCAAGGTGGTCCACGTTCATCCACGTCCGCATTTCACGTTCATTCCTTGTTCAGAAACCGCCCACTTTGATTGCACGTCCGCAACTGCTTTTGTGATGGGCAGAAGCTATTTAAGAGGATGTGTGTTCATGGTTTCGGGTTCCTGAGCTTGCTTTTCGTATTCAGTCTGACATACACCATTAAAGTGACGAGAGTGAAAGCTTAGAAGCACCACTGAAACCAAAGTTCGGAGCTTCAAAATTAACAGCAATGGCCGGAGGTATTTATGATCCTAATTTTTCTGCATTTGATCTAATTGCTTTATGAAATGTGTTACAAGCATGATTAGATCATTTAGATTTTTAACTTACATTTCAAGCATTGAGCTGCTTGATTTTCCTCTTTGGGTATTAGGCAACCCAACTTCCTTTCAAGCATTTAACAACCTAATTTCTTTATCCTGATTATTGTGTGATCCAATCTACTCTTTCCAGGTATTTGAGCAACCAGACTTTCCTTTTGAATATTGAGCATCCCAAATTTTTAGGCACTGAGCTGATCAATTTTCCTTTCTGAGTATTGAGTAGCCCAGTTTACTTTGTTTCACATACTAAATAGTTGAGTGTTTCTTTTAAATTTTCCATTGCACAATTCTTTTAATTGAGAAGTTCTTGTTTTATTCAATTAGCAAAATCACTTGGAAAAAATTGGTTGCAAATTTATTTTAGCTAGTTTAACAATTTGCTCTTTTCAGGTATTGCCTGATTCAATTTTCAAGGAATTTTGTAACTCGACTCTCCATTTTTTGGGTATTGATCAACCCAATCCAATTTCTTTCACATATTAAACAACTGAGCTTCAATAATGAAGACTTTGAAATGCATAGTTTTATTTTGATCATAAACCTTTAATTTGATTAATAACAATCATTTGGACAACCTTGGTTGCTTGTTTAATTTGCTTTAATTTTTTGATTGAAAAAGTCAAGCAAATGGGAGCTTCTATTAGTACTTAATTTTGTTTCAGTCATGGAATTAAATCACAGACCACATCACATAATGCAATTGAAATATTACTGTTGTAGCAGTATTTGCAATCGCAACATTCCACAATTGTAAGCTGATCTACATTCACTATAGAGGCCACATTGCAACCGCTTTGCAGTTGCAACGTTGTGGTTTTTTGTATAAGAAAAATTTTAAAAATATTTAATATATAATTTGTCAAAAAATTTAACGACTGTTGTGGCTGTAACCTGCATTGCAGTAGCTATAATTAATCCTTGCAATTTAAAACCCTTTTCCTAGTCAAAATTTAAAATAATAGAATTTTAAAAATATTCTTTATTATGCAATTTAAAGGAAAATATAAAAAAATGATAATTAATTAAAAAAATGTTTATTTTGTTAAACAAATGATGATGATGGTAAAAAAGATTAGCCCAAAATAAAATTCTCAAAAGCCCAATCTCTCTAACCCATTTTAATTTAATCTAAATGTCATTTGTTTTAACCCAATTAAAATCCTCTTGGCTCAACTCATACTCCCTTAGCCCAATTAGCAAGCTCACTACAGACTTTGGGCCCTTTTTTTCCATCTCATTAAAGCCTAAGCCATGGGCCTGCTCCCCTCAATAATAACAGCCTAACCTCTTCTTGCATTGGGATAGAGAGCATGGAGGTCCTTTATTGGATCTAATAGTTATTCATATTGTTTGAAGAATATAATGTATCTGAATATAGGAAGAATTTATATATATCTAGTTGATAATGAATAGATTAAATATTCATTCATTAAAATAAATAATTGATAAATTAAATAATTTTAATAATTTTTTAATAGATTATTAACTTATTTTTTTATGCATTCATTAATGATTCAATCCATCCATTTGTCATTACTAAATAATACCAAAACCAAGATGGCTTAAAACTTTGTTGGTTCTTATTATAAATAAACTTGTATGCTAATGAGAGTTAATTTAATTGGTAGAATTGAGCTGTGTTAACTCAAATGTCTTGAAATTGATTTCTACTAGTGATTGGTGATCTTTCATTGATAAACCATCTGTAAATAGTATTATAAGCTCTTATTGAAACTTATGACATGTTCTAACTTTAAAATGAGACAACCTTTCCGTAAACTTTATGTTTACTAAAAGTAATAGAATAAATGACCTAGTAGTATTGTCAAAACAAGTTGTAACTTATGAGTTGTGTCAATAAGTGTGCAAATTTAACACGTAATTGGTGAAGGCATTGCAACGGGCTAACTTGTAAATATAAAAAATGTTAAAAAAATGACTAAACTGAAATATATTTTTTTTATATAAGAAAGTCAAGAAAAAAAAGAGATTATCTCATTTAAAGTCAGAGCATAATACATACAAGTCTTAGCAGAGAATTATAATGGTATTTATAAATCACATAGCAATAAGGGACTGCCAGCAACAATCAAAACATAACTTGATTATGTTAATTGAGCCAACATTCATTGACAATATATTATATATTTTAAGTTTACTTTATATTTTTTATTTTGATTATGGTTTAAATATATATTTCATGATTTATTTTATGATATATATAACTATTATAATTAAATAGATTTAATTGATTTTAATTCTTAAATTATTTTCAAATAATCTGACCTGTTTGCTGGCCTACTATAGGCTGCATGGACTGAGTTAAATTCTTATTTTGCTTTTGTTGACCATCAGTCGTTACTAGAAAGAAAATGTGGAAAATAAAAATTGTGTTTCTATGCTATTAAGAGAATAATAATTATTAAATAATTTATTTATTCATTTAAAAATAATAAGTTAGTTAAATTAAAAGGACATTAATTTGGCTAAGGGTGTAAAAAAAAAAATTGTAACTAGATCAATAAATTCTTATTGGGTTTGAGTCCAATGGCTTACGTCGAACTCATTCATTCAAATCCTAGATTTCTCATTTTCTCTATTTATATGCACAATGAAGATCACCCCTAGGTATACTCATTTTCTTTGCCTAAACCCTTGGCCACCATTTCATTTTCATAATAAGTTGAGCCTCGCAATATCTTTGCAAACAGGTACCCTACCTCCATGCTCAACTAACGTAAAGTTTTGTAAGTATCAACGATCAAAGCAAGCACCATTATGTTGAGAATAGATAGGAACAATAACTAACACAAAAAGAAAAAATCAACTTTTTTATGGAATGACAATCTTTTAAAACTGAATATAATTGAACTTTTAAGTATAGTGTAAAAAATAATTTTAAAAAGTTTACAAATAACAATGAAAAAAAATGGTGTTTGTACTTCATTTATAATAAGAAAATTTTCTCTTCTTTTAGGTATAATAAAAACCAAAGATTGAGTTTTTAAAGAAAATAAAAAAGATATTAAGTGAAATAATTTCCTTTAAATAGTACTACAAATTAAAAACTATATGATGGAAACAATTTTTTTTGGTACATACGGAAATAAATATTTGTATTTACGTGTAAACTTAGCTAATAATTGATAAGCAAGAGCATATAACTGTGGTAAGCAAATGGAGATTGGAGATGAAGACATTATCTAGAGGAGGAAGACTAGAGGTGGGTAACGGGACAATCCGAAGGCCCGGCTCATGACTAGGCTGTCTTAAATGGGCTAGATCAGGTTGGCTATTTATTAAAAGGTTCAATATTTTATGTAATCCTAATCCAATCATTTTAACTCACGAGCTAACGGAGCAGTCCGTTAACTCATTATTTTTATTTTTTGTATTTTTTAAAATATTTATAATAATATATCTTATTTCAAATTATATAATTTGATTCATTCTTTATCAAATCTTCAAAATAAGTGAATGTGAAAAAAATTAAATAACATAATTAAAAAAAAAAATTAAAAAAGAAAAAAATATATAAAATAAACAAGTCGCTGGTTAGGTTTGTTCAACTAATTTAACCTACGAGTTAAACTGACCGAATTTTACAACCCGCATTTAAACGAGCTTACAATATTAGGGGTTATAATCCTCTAACTCTAAGGAAGACATGGTGGATCGAAGCACCAAAAAAGTTAAGGAAAAATGGTCCTGAAGGTAAAGTGGAGAATTGCATGGAAATGGAGGAAATGACCGAGTTGGCCCCAATGATTCCATTCCTACGTTGAGAGGAGAGCGCACTGCATCAAAAATTTATAATTAATATGATTTGAAAATTTAAGAAAATTTAATAAATTTTAATTAAGTTAGTTTAGAAATATATTATCTATCTATTATCTATTATAATATATAAAAGTAATAATTTCTCTAAAAAAAAATTTCATTTATAGAAATTTTTTTTTCCACTCAATAACTTTTTATACTGTTTCCTTTTTTCCTAAAAATTTCCTAAATGTATCTACTATATTTTTTATTAATTATGAATTTAATTTTATGTTAATTTAATTATTATATTTAATCATTAGTTATCATATTTGAGAAAGATCTTTTTTGTGAATTTTATATTTAATTCTACATTTAAAAACTTCATATTAAATTTTAAATTTATATATAATTTTATATTTAATTACTCTACATGTAACTTAATTTTTGTAAAATAGAAAATATAATTAGAAATTTTTTGTCAATTTTTTATCTATTACTTTTTTTACTCAAATTATGAATTTTTTATTATCTATTATAATATATCAAAATAAGAGTCTCCTTCAAAAGTTCTTTTCCGTTCATGCAAAATTTTTTTCCCACTCAAATCTTTATTTTGTAAAAATTTCACGTAACCTCTTTTAACACAAATTAAAGAAACAGAACAATTAATCAAAATTGATCAAACAGATATAGAAAGATATTGCTTACACAAATTAATCAATCAAATTTAATAATTAAATGCATTTAAATTTAAAATTTTATGGACTCAAATTTTAAATTTTAAATTTAGTTACATGATTTTCTATGATAATATATAAAAGAATCTCCTCCAAAAGTTCTCTTCCAGCCCATGCAAAAAAAAAAATTTCTACTCAAACATTTATTTCCTAAAAATTTCATGCAATCTCTTTTAACACAAACTAAGGAAACAAAATATAATCAAGATTGATCTAATAGATATAGAAAGTTGTTACCTACATAAATTAATTAATCAAATTTATTAACTACATGCATTTAAATTTAGAATTTTATGAGCTCAAATTTTAAATTTCAAAATTAATTACATGATTTAATATTTAATTATATAAATTTCAATTGAAATATATTATCTATTATCTATTATTCTATTATAATAATTAACAATAAGAATATCTCCCAAAATTATTTTTTTCACTTATGCAGTCTATTTTTTTTGTTCATGCATTTGTTCCCTACAAATTTTATACAGACACAAATTAAGGATAATTAAAATTGATAAATCAAAATTAATCTACACAAACTAATTATATAAATTAGTAATAATTTGAAAAATAAATCGATTATCTATTATAATATATAAATTAGTAAGAGTCTCCTTCAAAAGTTTTTTTTTTCTGCTCATGCAAAATTTTTTTCTCGCTCAAACCTTTATGTTCGGAAAATTTCATGCAGCCTCTTTTAACACAAATTAAGGAAATAGAATAATCAAAATTGATCTAATAGATATAGAAAGTTATTACCTACACAAATTAATAAATCAAATTTAATACTTATATGCATTTAAATTTAGAATTTTTTAGGCTCAAATTTTAAAAAATTAATTACATGATTTTCTATTATAATATATAAAAGAGCGTCCTCCAAAAGTTTTCTTTCCGC
Organism: Castanospermum australe; assembly: GCA_019955255.1. Lineage (NCBI taxonomy): Eukaryota > Viridiplantae > Streptophyta > Magnoliopsida > Fabales > Fabaceae > Castanospermum > Castanospermum australe. Next base: position 171,370 of record NSJW01000617.1, on the reverse strand, counting down.
TCATGCAAAAAATTTTTCTTAAACATTTATTTCCTAAAAATTTCATGCAAATTCTTTTAACACAAATTAAGGAAATAGAATAATCAAGATTGATCTAATAGATATAGAAAGTTCTTACTTACATAAATTAATCAATCAAATTTATTAATTGCATGCACTTAAATTTAGAATTATATGAGTTCAAAATTTAAATTTTAAATTTAATTACATGATTTCATATTTAATTATATAAATTTCAATTGAAATATGTTACCTTTATCTATTATTCTATTATAATAAAAGTGTATCTCATAAAATTATTTTTTTCACTCATGCAATCTATTTTTCCCGTGCATGCATTTATTTCCTACAAATTTTATGAAGACACAAATTAACAAAAATTAAAATTGATAAATCAAAACTGATCTACACAAGTTAACTATATAAATTAGTGTAATAATTTGAAAAATAAATCTATTATAATAATTAAAAGTAACAGCTTCTCCCAAATTTTTTTCCTGCTCATGTGGTCTTTTTCTTTTGCTCATGCATTTATTTCCTACAAATTTCACACAAACACAAATTAACGAAAATTGTAATTGATCATTTAATTTTAAATACTTTTATTCTCTTTCTTCATTTGGATAATCCACTACCATTAAATTAAAATAAAATTAAAGGTTAGATGTTGTTATAAGAATAAAACTCTTATGCTGATGTAAATTGATTTGTCCTCATATATATATATATATATATATATATATATATATATATATATATAAAATTTATTAATAAGATTATCTTGAATTACCTTTAGTTTGACTGAAATATTTTCCTTCTAAAAATTAGTTGACAATGCAATTGGCTATCAAGAATATGTCAAAATTAATAGAATTAGTCTATAATTATGATAATGATAAAGAATAAAGTTATTTACCTCTTGCAATGTTTCAACCTCAAACCACAAGTAATTTGAATTTCTTTACTGCTATTTTAATCCATTACAAAGTTTTTCATTAATTTTATAAAAAAAAAATTTTGAACAAAATGAGAGTTGTACTGGAAAGTCTTCAGATTGTTTGTTTTTTAATCTATATCACTTTATTTTGGGTTAGATGATTTGCATTATTTCAATATCTACAGTATGATCATTCTATTTATATAAAAGTTAAGTTGCACATTATAAGACGAGTATGCTGAAAATGTTGCTTTTTACTTATCGAAAAAAAAAAGAAGTACTGATGTATAACGCAATGGTGTAAAATTAGTAGTAGTTTAATAATATCATTTTTCTTTTTATTTATTTCATTACTGATATGAAGATATTTCTTTCAATGATTTTTATAGGAAATACTAGCTTCTGAAAGTTATCTAATTTTTTTTATACTAGCAAATATCCTTATTAACTTTGATGAAGTTGAAGACATAGTATTTAAGAATACCTACATTGATTCATTACAATCAATCTTTTTTTTTTAAATGAACATAATAAATCTATATTTATATGTTCACTAATTCTAATGATAGAAGATATCTTTTTACATAGATTCTTTGACACAAAAATATTTGTGTAAAGATAGATGTTGTAAATATTTGCCCCTCCTGCTTTAAACCACAAAAATTATTAGTTTTGATTAGTTCTCTTACTTAAATAAAAACATTTACTACACATTCAAAATGAATAACAAGCTCCCCTTATTTATCCGAACCAACCCATTGGTTTAAATTGCAGTTTCTTGACTCATTCAAGGATGGATAATTTTCTTCATTATCCTATTGCAAGATAGACTAAGAAATCAAACTAGCTTTAATGAAGCACCAACTCGCTCAAATTTGCAGCAGAACAAGTTTAAATTATGGGTATCAAATATCAATCCTGATAGAGAGTATGGTAGGGAGGACGCCCATTTAGGCCCCTAACCCAAGAATAACACGAATTGAATAAAATAGTAATGCAAGAACCATGCAAAATGGAAATGAATACTCTTACCCAGTAATAGCTTTAGTCCAAAGAAAACATGTTCCATTTCGTAACATGATCCACAAAAGGAAACAACTCAACCGCAGGAATCAAACATACTGGATATATAATAAGTTTCCACTCATGTTACTTCTCCATGTGGGGCCAAAAAAAAAAATGTCTCTGTGCAATCACACCACAGATCATAGCTTTCTCCAAAGTTAAAAACCAGCCCATCCAGCTGGTTGAGAAGTTGATTTGCTCTCAAAGGCCTTTGCCTCACCACGTCAGTGAAGGCGACCAAAGTTCCGATTCTCGACAAGGCCATTGAAGGTGCCAATGCTTACTATTCGGGGAGCTGGAAGGTGAAGATATAGGAGACCATGAAGAAGTCTGTGTATGCTTCGTGGCCATGTCTTACGTTTCTAGCTGCTAACATTCTTATATGGTTGTCTGTGTTAGAGACTGTTTGCACCGTGTATCAGTGTTCCAAATGAGTGAGCGCTTTATAAATTAGCACTGTTTGAAAAATCAATATGGATATATGTTTGCACACAAGCTTTTTGTTGTGATCAAACATGCAATGTGTTATACTACTTATACAAGTCCTGTTATTGTTATGTACCCTTTGCTTTTTTCTTTTTAAAACAATGTATGTACTCTTTGATATTGCTTATTGCAAGTTACTTTTTTTAGTTGATCTCTCTTTTTCAGTGGTCCTTATGGTAATACCATAAAAACAATGTACAAGGAACACTGTTGGGTTGTAGGCGATAAAGGTGATGGTGAGGTTCCTGAAGCTCTTAACAGAGGGATTTTCAGGAATATCTCCTAAATTATATTTGTGTACGAGAAGCACTGACTCGCCTTTTGTTTTTATTTTTGTTTTTATCTTTTCAAGTTGTTGACATAGTAACATTTGAAATCATCAGTTCCTTATGCACAAAATATATTGAGCTTTGCACGATAACACAATCCAAATGTCAAAGTGATCATAATTGATGACGAAATGGAAACTTAGACAATGACCAGAGATATACCAAATTAATAAGTTATATTCAATGCAAAAGTCTCCTACCAAGACACGCACACAATTAACAACGCAAACATAAAAAGATAAGCCAAGACATCATAACACAACTATCTTTTCGCTTAAAAAAGAAAAAAAAAATTAGAAAAGTGCATAACTCAGTATTTTCAATCACATCTTGGTGCAATCAGTGGGCTTAAAGGAGACCGTCTTCTCCTTTAAATCATATCCAACCAAGAAGTTCATCTGCGCTATGTTTCCAAAGATGGCACCAATTTGCCTGCCCACTGACAGAAAAGCAAAGCACACTACGCCGTCGGAAATACTGACAAAAGTGTTGAGCGGATTCAACTTCGATGTCTGCACCAGTAAAATGTGCCTGTAATGATCGGAGCTTCAATTGTTTGCGATGGGGACCGATAGCAAAGGCTCAACGTTTGAGTTGGGTCTTGAACACGTTTTAAATGGATCCTTGCTGCTACTTCTGATTCCAATCTGCTGTAGAAATCTTCCGGCAAAAAGGTCAGTGTTGTGCCAGAGTCAATTATAATGTTGCCTTCCCTACTGGTTGCGGCTGGTTGACTTGCAAACTCTAACCTTTTGGATCCCACACTCATCCCCTCCAATATAAGGGAATAGAAAGTAGGATACTTACCAGTTATAATGGGAGTAGAAACTGCCCCAGAACCAGACACTAGGGCATTTTTTCCAAAATTTAATGTACTCGCGTTTTTGGATTCTAAGAACAATGGCACCAGGCAGTAGGAGAATTTGAAATCAATTGAAGTACCTATTTGGGAGACAAGTGAGACAGCACCTCCTCCTAGGCCAACTATGCCAGAACCTTTGGAGTCAAAGGTGCCATCGTTGTTGTGACCGCAACCAATGGCAATCTTGGGAAAGGAGACAGTGCCACCACTAGTAGAGCCCAAAGAGAGTGTCTCAAAGGCAACATCTCCACTTGAAAATGATCGATCTCCATACTCAACATTGTATTCACAAGTTGGTTTCTCATGGAAGTTACAAGAGCCTTCATCCAAATCTCGGCATATCTTGTGAGTGCAAGGGATGTTTTGGTATGTTTTGGATTTCGATGGATCGAACATTGGAGCGGTTTGGTTGTAGCACTGGTAGCAGGGCTTGCACTGTGACCAAATGAGGTCACTTCCCGTGTCAGCAATGCCCATGATTTCGAACGGTGGCGTGCCAATGAAATACTTCATGAGGTATTCTCCACGGTTGGAGGTTACTTCAGAACGAGGTGCATTGGGAGAAACTATTGCTCTTGGGTAGAGAAATGGTTGAAGCGTCTGAAAGAGCGATGAAAGGCATTGAACACTTGCTGAAAACGAGTTTGGGTGGGGTTGTGCAGTGGAGATTTTGGCAGAATCTCGGTGAATGAGTTCCACACTGAAGCCACCATTGAGTGCACCAGTGAGGGATATGCCACAAAAGCAAATGATTGATATGGCTTGCAAGACAGCAACGAGAAGATAGGAATAAGGTGCCATGTTGAGACTACTAGCTATAGGGAATATGAAGGAACGGAGTATTATCTTATTAATTTCAAATGTGAATATACATCATATATACACGTCTAATTTGAAAATTGAATCTCATTATAGCAATGAAATACAATAAAGGAAAAGAATAAATAAAAGACTGAATAATAATTACAAAATTGATTCTAAATCTAAATTTGATCAATATGCTGATTATGTGGGAATTGACGTATTCAATTCACCATTACTAGAGGAAGCCACGGACGAAATGAAGGTCATATAGCAGTGATGGAGTAGCTTTTCAAGGTGCTTGTTGTGAAAATTATTCCTTTTTGTAACATAGTTTTATTTTTGGAATAAAAATGGGGATTTCAATTCAATACAAATATGCCGAAATTCATAATGCATGATTTTGTTTTTGAACAATTGAGGATATGTTTCCATTGTACAATAATTTTGTACCATTTTAGTTTAAGAAAACCGTATCTGATCAATGTCATATTCAACGCCCCAATTGTTGTGCTTTTATTTTTTTTCTAAATAATTGTTGCGCTTTTGTAATTACACTTGACCTCCTTAGGTTTGGAATGTAATCTCATGTTAACATAGTGATATGAAAGAAGAATATATTTCATATTTGTTTCCATAGCTGATTGTTTACTGATTGAGAAAATGATGACGATCTTATTTTGATTTTCAATTCATTTAAGTTCTTTTTGTTTCAGTTTTTGTGGTTTTAATAGGTGATATATTTTCCTTTATTTTCTTGTAATAGTAGATTACTTATTAGTGCATTTGGAAATTAGAAAATCGTCATAATTGTGTTAGTTTGGGGAAGATTTCTTCTTTAATTTGGTAATATCTATGTAGGAATGCTTTTTTTTTTTTTAGAATTAGGATAATAGGTGTATCTATTTAAATTTTTTTGTTTAATATTTTTTATGGTAAATTCATGTGTCATCTATGAAAATCTAAAATAATAAAAATATATGTTAAAACCATGATATAAATTTATTACAAGTATCATTTATAAAAATCTAAAATTTTAACAAGTGTATACGGAGAGATTAATGATTTGAAGAAATTAATTAATTAATTAATGATAATCAATTCAATCCATTGTTGACTCACAAATATATATTGTAATAAATAGCATTAAGATACGAATTACAGGAAGTCACTTGGCTATGTTGATTCACAATCCCAAAATCACCATTGATTTCATGATCAATTTTCTCCTTTCTATTGTGCTTTCCATCAACATTTGTGGGCAGTGTTTATGATATCCACCGTGTTTCTTCGGCTTCTACAACTATGAAATATTGAAAGGACATGATATTATGAAAATCTGTTATGATAACATGTTAAAAGAAATATTTTTAGAACTAAATATAAACCCGCGTTGCGTGGGTTTATAAAGAAAATTGTTTATTTGGTTAGAGAACATGTTTTAAATTATATAAATTATATATTAGTTAGAAAACGAAATGAATTATTTTGAATGCATCTTATATAAGAATATGGTAAAGTTTGTTACATTTTGATATATGTAATGCATGATAAATGTTTCACTTATTAATGAAAATAAAATACTATTCCAATATTATGAAAAATAAGATATCTGACTCAATTGGCAATTTATAATCCTCGAAAACTATATTGATAAATAATGTTGTTCATTAGAGCTTTTGTCTTTTCACAAGAGATATATGTTTCAGCTTATTTGTACTTCTAATTTGTTGTGCGACTATAGGGAGGGTAGTTTCGTGAGATAGCTCTTTAAAGATCATTTTATATGAATTTTCTTACAATAATGTCTCTTCATCTGCTTGCTTATAATTAAAATTGTCCCAAATATTAAGTGGAAGTGATAATAGGAATTAAATAAAGAAGATGAAAAGACAAATCATGTAAAAATATGACTATTACTACATCGGAAGTTCCAAATGCAGTTTCCACATGAAATCAAGTTTATTTTTCTATTTTATATTAATGAAAAAAACAAAATAGAATGAACATAAAACTCATCTAAACTAACAGTAGTTAACACCTCCATACATAAATATTTTTATCTTTTCCTGAGAAAATTCAAAGGTAAAGCAAAAAATTATCACAAGAAATCTGACACCTTTAACTTCCTTTGTCAGAAAATAAATTACCCATAAAGCAAGGCTAAGAATATAGGTGTAGTAATTAATACACTAATTTTTTTACAAGTTTGATCAACAAACTAATTCCATAAATCAAATATCTCATTCTTTGTCAAATATAAAATGACTCAATAATTGAAATGAGATCCAAAATTGTGAACAACACCTTTATACTTTATAATAGAAGATAAATCTAAAATGCTAAAACGCATATAAAAAGTAAGATGAACGAAATGTCATTTCTAAAAGCAATTCTCAGTGGAGGTATCGTGGAGACATCATAAGCTGCAACGAATTTTTTAAATCTTACGTCTGGATTCAGCCACCCAGCTAGCTAATTCAAAGGCACTTAAGAAATGGACATTTGCAAAAATTAGAAAAAAACGAAAAATGCCTATATATTTTTAAAATGTACAAACATTATATTAACCTTATGTTACCACAAAGATAACCTTACTATTGGCATTTCCTAGTACAAAGAATATTGAACAACTTGTAAATGAATTTGAAATAAACTAATATTCAAATGGAATAACAATGATAGGTACTACTCCAATTTATTCCTCTATTTAGATAAATTTCAGGCTAAGTCTAATTATCTATAAATAAACATGAAGAGAAATTATCTTAGATGATAATAGAGAAAATATTCTAAAATAATTGCAAAAGTACCAATCCATAGTCTTATTTCAAACCATTTTGGTGAAGGATTATCAAAAGATCAAAATTATCATCCCCTCTTATAATTTATTCTTATTTTTTGGAAAAAAAAAAGGCCTAATACCTTGTATCTCTTATGCGTAGGAGATCCAATCTTCTCGCAAGCCTCAAATTGGATAGGGTAGCCACTGCAATCAAACTATTCTTTCTTTTATCTATTTGTTTTTCTCTTTGTCTCCAATATTTTAAGAAGCTTTTCTCTCTTTCTCCACCACTCTTCTTGCTCCTCTTAAACCAGCTACTCTGACTTCTCTCTAAAATTATCTTTCTTCCTCTTATGCAGCTATTATCTTTGAAATTGATTTACATGATGCACATGTGCTTTCTAGAATCTGGGCTTGGCTTTTCCTTTCCCATAGCATATCTCCTTCTATATTAGCAAACGAAGAGGCACGGATGAAGAATGGAAAAGAATGTTAACATTTCTTGCACTGATGGCATTCATTTTATGCTTACAAAAGAAACTCATGAAGGGAATGGATGGGAAGATAAAAAGGATAAACAATGAAATGAAAGATAGAATGTCCACGTCAGCATTTTGATGAGGTGGCTAAAAGAGAATATGAGGAGTTGATGTGGTAATAGATTAGATAATGAAAATGTTGACATGGCAGCACCACAACCTCTACTTCAAAATTAAAATATTATAAATAGATTGTTTGAATGTTAAGCAAGAATAAATTATTTTTCAAATTAAAGATAACAAATTTATAAATTTTTGTAATTGATAGTGCTATTATTATTATTATTACTATTCAATATATAAATAATTGAACATTTAGAAATTTTAAAATTATACAATTGATAAGTTATTAATTAATATACAAATAATTAGATATTGATAATGTTCTTAACGTACAAATAATAAAAAATTTACAAATTCCAATAATTGTACAATTGAAATGGTTCAAATATATATATATATATATATATATATATATATATATATATATATTATATGTAAAATTGCCTTGAGAAGTAATATTAATAATGTTATTAAATGCTATTTCTAAAAATAAAAATATTTTTAAATACAAATGAACTTTTAAAAAAAATAATAAAATACTCAAATTGAAAAAAAAAATTAATATTAAGATATAAATTTTGATAAGATAAAAACTTTTAATGAATGCTGATGGCATATAAAAAAAAGTAGAGTGTAATTGTTAATGAAATAGTAAAATTAAAAAAAATTCAAGTAATGGTGATATCATATAGAAAAATATTAGGAAGTAAGTGTTAATGAAATAATGAAATTAAAAAAAGAAAACATTTCAAGTAATGGTGATACCATATAAAAAAAATTAAGAAGAAAGTGTTAATGAAATAGTGAAATTGAAAATGGAAACAATATTAGGATATAAATGTTGATAAGAAAAAATTATTTAAGTAATGATGATAGCATATAAAAAAAATATTATAATGTAAGTGATATGACTCAAACCCACAAAAATATCTTATCTCATAAGACTACCTTATAAAGTGGGAGAGTGTAATGACTTAAGTGATATCTTATATTCTAATGGCTACTTAATGTAAAATATATTAGTACGTACTTTTTCGAAAGCCGAGTTTTAAGGTTGTGCAAAAATTATTCCTTTTCCTAACATATGGTTTTATTTTTGGAATAAAAATGGGGATTTCAATTCAATACAAATATGACAAAAATTCATAATGAACGATTTTGTTTCTGAACAATTGAAGATATGTTTCCGTTGATACGATAATTTTGTCCCATTTTAGTTTAAGAAAACCGTATCTCTGATTGTGTTTTATGGGAAATCAATGTCACTTTCAGCGCCCTAATCGTTGTGCTTTTATTTTTTTTTCTAAATAATTGTTGCGCTTGTGTAATTACACTTGACCACCTAGGTTTGAAATGTAATCTCATGTTAGCGTAGTGATATGAAAGAAGAATATATTTCATATTTGTTTCCAGAACTGATTATTTAGTGCTTGAGAAATTCATGACGATCTTATTTTGATTTTCATTTCATTTAATTTCCTTGTGTTTCAGTTTTTGTGGTTTTGATAGGTGATATATTTTCCTTTATTTTCTTGTAATTGTAGCATACTTATTAATGGGTTTCAAAATTAGAAAATCGTCATAATTGTGTTGATTTGGTGATAAGAATTGTAACAGATAATACTCTTTGTATTAGTTAGTTAATAATAACCACTTGTATAAATAGAAAGATGATGAAAATAATTGTATCATTAGTTCATTTGAGAGAAATGTTAAGGTTAGAGAAAAGTTCTTTAAAGTGAGGTTATTCTTTCTAAAGTGGTTCATATCAATTGGTACTTTCATGTTTTTGAAATTCATAAATGCAGAATGAGACATGATTAGATCGAATAGAGTAGTTAACAGACTCATAGATTTTCTATTAACAAGAATAGAAAAAATATTAAAAAATATTGCAAAAAATATGCGAGAAATTAGAATATTGAGAAATAAAGAAAAATTGATTCTTGGTGTCATTGGTGCAGCAGAAACTACTCACGAAACTGGAAAACTCTCTCGTATCCAGGTGCGAGAATTTTCTGCAAGGAAGATGCATGATTTCAAACCTAATGGAAATTCTGCAAGGAGCAGTGCTCAGGTTCAGGATCAAGAATCTACTGACATTGTTGCGAAGAACCCAGAAAGGCAAAAGTTCATTGAGAATTCCTCCTGTTTTGGGCACAAGAAGCAGATTTTAGAGGTTATTAGGAATAATTTGTATTGGGAGAATGAAGAACCACAAAATGATGCACGAATTCAAGAGTCTGAAATGGGTTATTCCTCTCCTGATTGTGTGGTAGATATTCAAGAACACATTCGTAGTGTTGAGGAGAGTCCAAGGGATTTGCAAAATTCAAAGATAGCAAACTTGGAGAAATTTTCAACTTCGGATCTTGAGTGGAACCAATGGTGCAAGCGGAACCAGTGGTGCGATATACAGGAGGTAAATCCGAGTTCTTTTGGTGATGGGTTGGTGGTCTTTCTTTCTTTGAACAATCGAAATCTTGGAAGGCAGAGTAGTGAGAAGAATATTTGGATTTTTGATCCTAGCGGCGAGCTTGGGGATGCTGCTCTTCCGTCCCTGCCTCTACTCACTACTATGGTGTTAAGTCTCAAAAGCCCAAATTACTCAAGTGTCATAGATGGAGTTGGAGGAGACCCAGGCCATGGCCGACTGATGGTCATGGTAGCAAAGGAATTCCATATTTCCAAACTGAAGTTGCTTTTTGGGAGATTGGCTCATGCGTGGGACAACCGGAAGTTTCTAACGGTTGCAAAGCCGCAAGTCGAAGTTAACCAAAACCATATGCTTGCTATGTGCCTCAGATTCTGACCGTGATTTCAAGACCCATGCTGAGGAAATGCGAGATGCATACGGGCGAATAATGAGTTTAGGCGCTCGTTTAGATAAGTTTATAAAAAAAAATATATTTTTATATATCTTATTTTAGTAAATATTTTAAAAATATAATAATGTTATATTTAAATATAATATTTAAGAAGTATTTTTAAATAATAAAAAGATTTTTTAAATTTATTTTGATAAAAAAAATAGAAACACTTAATTTATATCAAAATTACTGAAAAAGATATCTAAATGTAAGATATGATGAGTTATGATATGTAAAATATAATTAAATGGGATAATATAATAGGGATGATGAGATTTTTAAGTACATTATTGTAACAGTGTTATAAAAAATGAAATATAAAGTAATAACAACATCTCTAATTATGTATCCAAAATCTTAACAACATATTAATTTTGTTTTATTTTATTTTTTTTAAGTAGTATAGTCACTAAAATCAGAATTCAATTTAAGATATTATGATATAATAACTTAAAGTTACGTTATTTCAAATGTAATTTATAAAATTATCTATAAATATTTATATAAATAAAATTTATAAAAAAAAGAGATAATATAAAATATAATTTTTAATAAGAGTAAAATATATTTTTGTTATAAAATTATATTAAAAATTATTTTTTTTATTTTTTTTAAAAGTTAGATATCACTTACTTTAAAAAAAAATAAATTAATTTTTTAATTTTTATTTTTTAAAAAAAGTTATATCTAAAGATACTTTAAAATATGTTAAAGTACCTCTTTGTCCGGTGGTGGAAAGCCTTAGAGGGTATCTTCCATTATCGCAGGAATCAACGAAATTTATTGCAAAAGAGGTTCTTGATAAGGAGTTTCTTCTAAAAGCCTGCGGAGGTCGACAAAGAGTAAAGTTGTCCTCGGTAATTGGAGGGCTATGATCGACAGTTGGGTACGACTAGGAGTCGCTGGCTCTTCAAAGTCCAAAGTTGGCTAGTTTGACTGCTTCCTTTTCTAGTCATGATATAAGCATCAAAGAATTCATATGGCAAGGTGTTATGAAGTTGCTTGCTGCCACAAGCAAATGGGAAGGCACATTAACAGTGCAAGAGGTCATGCTTGTTTGCTTTATATCAACGCGCACGTACCACTTAGCATTCAATCTTGCAATAGGATTGACTAGGCATCACATGCAAAGACCCTTTTAGACACTACGGCTTATTGTACATCTTATTGTAGTTTTAATGGTTTGTTTGTTAAAATTTCAACCAAGTGAACAAGATTATTTTTGAAAGAATAAATATTGATAAGAATTATAATAGTTAATACTTAATACTCTTTGTATTAGTTAATTAGTTAGTAATAACTATTTGTATAAATAAAAAAATAATAAAAATAATTATATCATTAGTTTATTTAAAAAAATATTAAAGTTAAAAAAAATTTCTAAAGTAAGATTATTCTTTTTAAAGTGATTTATATCATTTGAGGGTGATTTCTTCTTTAATTTAGTAATATATATATATATATATATATATATATATATATAGGAATGCTTTTTTTTAATTAGGATAATTGTTTGGGGACGCCTAAATGTATTTATTTAGCCTCTTTGTTTAATATTTTCTTGTGGCAAATTTCATGTGCCATCTATGAAAATCTAAAAATAATAAAAGTATCTGTTAAGACATGAAATAAATTTATTCCAAGTACCATCTATAAAAGTCTAAAATTTTTAACAAGTGTATACGGAGAGATTAATGATTTGAAGAAATTAATTAACTAATGATAATAAATTCAATCCATTGTTGACTCACAAATATAAATCGCAATAAATAGCATTAAGACACCAATTACCGGGAGGCACTTGGCTAAGTTGATTTACAATACCAAAATCACTGTTGATTTCAGAGAAATTATTGAATATTCTTATAACACCAATAAATCACCATTAATTTTAAAAAACCTTATATATATATATATATATATATATATATATATATATATATATATATATATTATGATCAATTTTAAAAAAACTTATACATATTTTAAAAAACGTATAATTTCTCTTGATTTCAATGATCAATTTTTCTCCTTTCTATTGTGCTTTCCATCAACATTTGTGGGCCATCTTTATGATATCCATTGTGCTCCTTTGGCTTCTACCATTATGAAATATTCACTCCGTCTATTTTTATATGTCATATAAAAAAAATTATTTAAAAATATATGTAATTTAAAAATATTAAAAAAGTATTAATTTATTTTTTTTAACTTTACCTTATCTATTAATAAAAAGAGAATTAGTAAAGTAAGTAAAATTATTTGAGAAAAAAGATAATTTAGTTATTTGAACTATAGGAGTGATGGAAATAGTTTCAAGGTACTTGTGCAAAAATTATTCCTTTTCGTAAACATGCAATTTTATTTTTGAATTACAAATGGGGATTTTAATTCAATACAAATATGCCGAAATTCATAATCCACGATTTTGTTTTTGAACAATTGAGGATATATTTCCGTTGATACGATAATTTTGTCCCATTTTGGCTTAAGAAAACCATACCTCCATATGTCTTTTATGGGGAAATCAATGTCATATTCAACACCCTAATCGTTGTGTTTTTATTTTTTTGCTAAATAAGTGTTGTGCTTTTGTAATTACACTTGATCACTACCTAGGTTTGAAGTGTAATCTCATATGTTAACGTAGTGATATGAAAGAAAAATATATTTCATGTTTTTTTCCATAATTGATTATATACTAATTGAGAAATTCATGATGATCTTATTTTGATTTTCAATTCATTTAATTTCTGTTTGTTTCAGTTTTTATAGTTTTAATTGGTGATATATTTTCCTTTATTTTCTTGTAATTGTAGAGCACTTAATGCATTTTGAAATTAGAAAATCATCATAATTATGTTAGTTTGGGGTAAGCAGGGCATGGGATAAGTAATGGTGGTTTTTGTCTAATTCGACTCTGTCCTGCACCTTTCAAAATAATATATAATTCGCCCACGGATCTCGAGGATCAAACCCCAAACCTGTCTCTATAAAAATATTAAAAACCTGCACCTTACTTGTCCTGTTCCGTATTTATAAATATTTCAAATAAATTTATATTATAATCAATAATAATATTTAAAATCAATTATATTTTCATATAAATTAATAGAAATGTCTAAGTAAATATATTTTTATTAGCTCTGTTCATAATTTAAAAAGTAAATTAATACAATAATTTCAAAATTAAAATAAATTTCAAATATAAATTTAATACATACATACATATATATATATATATATATATATATATATATATATATATATATATATATATATAAGGTTATAAGGGATGTACGGGGTTGACTCCAAACCTGCACCGTTCCATTCCACAGGGGTAAACAATCTTAACTAACTCCAAACCTCATGAGTGTGGGTAGAAAACCCACCTCGTGCAGCACAGGGTGAGTTAAGTATCCATGAAACAGGTTGAACTTGTCAAGGCTAATTTGAGGGATTCTTCTTTAATTTGGTAATATATAAGTAGCAATATTTTTTTTTAATTAGGATAATTGTTTGGGGACGCCTAAGTGTATTTATTTAACTTTTTTTGTATAATATTTTTTTATGGAAAATTTCATGTGCCATCTATGAAAATCTAAAATAATAAAATATATGTTAAATCATGAAATAAATTTATTACGAGTATCATCTATAAAAATCTAATATTTTAACAAGTGTATTTGGAGATACTATATATTAATGCTCTGAAGAAATTAATTAATTAATTATTGATAATAAATTCAATCCATTGTTGACTCACAAATAATATATTGTAATAAATCGCTTTAAGACACGAATTACAGGGAGTCACTTGGCTATGTTGATTTACAATCCTAAAATCAACATTGATTTCAAGATCAATTTTCTCCTTTCTATTGTGCTTTCCATCAACATTTGTAGGCGGTGTTTATGGTATCCACCGTGCTCCTTTGGCCTCTGCAACTATGAAATATTGAACGGACATGAATTATCATGTGAGAATCTGTTATGACAACATGTTAAAAGAAATATTTTTAGAATTGTATGAATGTTATAATAAATTATTTTTTCACGTTAAAGATAAACAAATTTCGAATTTTTCGTAATTGATAGTGTCATTATTATTATTATTCAATATATAAATAATTGAACACTTGTAAATTTAAAATTATACAATTGATAAAGTTGTTAATTAATATACACATAATTAGATATTGATAATATTCTTAATATACAAAATAATCAGAAATTTACAAATTCCAATAATTGTACAATTGAAGTGGTTCAAATAATTTGAATGTAATTGATATGTTACTAATATAATTGATAATTTTATTAATTAATATATAAATAATCAAATATTTGAAAATACAAAAAAAATCTTTAATTAATAATTTTATTAATTAATCTACAAATAATCAAACATTGATAATGTTCTTAATATAGAAAAAAATCTAAATGCAATCAATCAATACATATGTAATTGATGCAATGAGATTGCTCTTTACATGAAAAAAATTAAATACAATCAAAAGAAAAAAACTTAAAGGAGATTATGTCGTTTGGTTATTTATGTTCCTTGTTGTATATATATATATATATATATATATTTACTAGTAGCAACATTGCATGAGCATGAAGTATTACGATTGCCCTTTTTTATAAATTATTCTCTAATAGAATTGAAATTCTTGACATTGCAGGTAAAATTAGTTTTATTGAGACTGCAACTTGCATACTATTTAGCCACCAGTGTTCCTTATTATAATTTGATGTAAGTAAATTTGAGCTTAATTTAGAAAATAATTTAAATGCAATAGTGATTTGATTAACTCTATTATTTTCCCCTTTTCTATGTATGTGTTTGAGTTTACTCCATAAGTAAATATATTTTTATAAGTATAACGTGATGTTTGAAAAAGATAATTTCACCAATATATAAAAAATTTTAATAAATTTTTATTATATATTTGTTTTATAAATTTAATTTAATTTTTTATACGTGACTCCGCATGTCAACCTAGTAATATATAAAAGTAAATAATTTTTTTAAAAAAGTTTTTTTCCTGTTTATAAAAACTTCTTTTTCTACTTAATAACTTTTTATACAAATCACATCTATCTATTATAATATATAAAAGTAATAGTCTTTCTAAAAGTTTTTTTTTCTCGCACATAAAGACTTCTTTTCTCGCTCAATAATTTCTCATGCAGTCTTCTTTTCTTTCAAAAATTTTTTAAAGTTATTTACTAGATTTCTATTAATTATGAATTTAATTTCATATTAATTCAATGATTGCATCTAAGCATTAGTTATTATATTTCATAAAGGTCTCTTTTATATTTTTAAAATTTCATATTTCATATTTGATTCTATGTTTAATAACTCTATATTAAATTTTAAATTTTATATTTAATTCTATATTTAATAACTCCATATATAGCCTAATTTTAGAATAGAATTAGAAATTTCTTTTAGTTTTTTATTTATGATTTTTAAAATTTTTTTCACTCTTGTTAGGGATTTTTTAAAATTTAAGCAGCTTGATCTTTTTTAATTATATAAATTAGTTAAATTATTTAAAGTTAAAATGTATTAATACAAGAAGTACAAGAGACATGTTGTGAATGTCAATCAAATCTTAATCACATGTATCTATTATAATATGTAAAAGTAATAATCTCTCCAAAAAAAAAATTTCTACTCATAAAGACTTCTTTTTTTGCTCAACAAATTTTCATACAGTTTTCTTTTCTTCCAAAATTTTTTTTAAAGTTATTTACGAGATTTTTATTAATTATAAATTTAATTTCATATCAATTCAATTATTACGTCTAATCATTAGTTACCATATTTTCATAAAGGTATGTTATATTTTTTAAATTTTAAATTTCATATTTCATTCTATATTTAATAACTCCATATCAAGAGGCAAGTTGTGAATTTCAAAGTCAAATCTTAATTATAAGTTAAGAACTTACATTCAAATCTTAACTATTATAAGAATTTTGTTCGGAATAAATTGTATTCTTATTTAATTAATTATTATCACTCTATGCTAATTAGTTACTAAGCATTTAAAAGCTGTAGTGAAAAATATACTATTTATAGTTTAATTAACTTATTTTGTTTATTGGCTAAAAATATTTTGTAAATAATAATTTAATTATTTTGTGTTTATAACTTCTTTTGTCACGGTTTAAAAATAATATAATAAAAATTTTTATGTGAAAAATATTTTATGAAAAAAATTATTGTGTAAACAAATTAAGAAAAACTAGAAAAATAAATCAATTAAATTTAATAATTTGATGCACTTAAATTTTGAATTTTATATTTAATTCCATAATTTCAGTTTTTTATTTTTTTTAAATTTATATTGATTTAGCATTGATTATAATTCAATCACAAGCCTAATTAATATTGATTATGGTTATTATAATAACTAATATTTTTAACAAAATGTACCATGATTCTAATTACTAAATTTAGCTGAGTTTATCTCTAAAATATTTATTCTGATATTAGATAGGAATATAGATAGAGTGTATTTGACTGAAATTGATTTTGATTACTCAAATCATGAGAAGCTCATTTAAATAATGTTGATTATTATATTTTGATATATATAGTTGTAGTGGTTAACTTTAGAAAAGAATTTTTTAGCAAAAGAAGAGCTATACAGGAAAGCCTTCAGATTTTCCTTTTATTTGTATTACTTTATTTCGAGTTAGATTATTTTGTCTATGTTATTGATTTCATTCTTCTTTTAATATTTTTTTATTGTTTGATTTCTTTTGTTTTCTTATAATTTTCATTCTAATTTTGGTATTTATTATAGATAGATGGCGAGGAAACTAGGTGGATGACATTTTTCCTTTAAAACAATATTGGAATATTAATGTCAAAATTGTTAAATTGTAAACTATACCTGGCTTTTACTAACCTAATGAAGTTAATTACTAGCATATAAATGGTATTACAAAATCAATATGATGGTAAATTCATACAACCGTAATGAGATCATTTGTTTAGATGTTCATTAGGCTTTTGAAGTTAATTTATTTATGATTTTTTCACTCAAATTAGGAAATTTTTTTAAAATTTACTTAGCTTTTTTTCTTTAATTACATAAATTTGCTAAATTATTCAAAGTTAAAGTTTATTAAAACAAGAAGTATAAAAGTATGTTGTAAATTTTAAAATCAAATCTTAATCACAGGTTGCGGACCTAAACTCAAATTTTAACAATTGTAAGCATCTCGATAAGACCAGAACATGCTCTCATCCTGAATTGGGGCAAATTTTCTCCTCAACCTAAATTTTAGCACTATCAAAAGAAAAATTATAATCTCATTTAATTAAGAACTATCACTCTATGTTAATTAATTGCTAAGCATTTAAGAATTTTGGTGAGAAATATAATCTTTGTAATTTAATTTAATTATTTTTTATGGCTAAAAATATCTTTCAAATAATAATTTATTTATTGTTTGCTTTCTTCTTTTTCCTTATGATTTTTTTTGTATTTATTATAAATATATGGTGGGAAAATTAGAGGAGGTTGATGACATTTCTCATTTAAAATAATCTTGAAAGAGTAAAATCAAAATTGTTAGATTGTGAACTGAACCTGACTTTAACTTACCTAATGAAGTTAATTATAGCATATAAATAGTATTGCAAAATCAACAAGATGGTAAAATGAAGCAACTGTGAAGATTTGTTCATAGGTTCATTGGGTTTGTAAAGAAAATGAGAGTTTATGAGATCACTCAGTTTGTAATAGTTTAAAATAATAAATCTTACTACTAAGCATACTTTTAAAATTAACTTTAGTATTTGACTTATGTTGATTTTAAAAAAATATATAAATTTCTAAACTTGATTTCATGTTTTCTGATTTTGATGAGATCATCGATTGGGCCCATGGGGGTGGGAAGTGCTCTCCTTGTCACGGCTATCCATTTATAATTTTCATGAGAAGACAGGTATCTACAAATATCCACAGATATTCAATAAAATAAAATTTTAGAAATCTCAAATTTAAAAAATATAAATGGATAAAATTTGGCATCATATACCATAATTTTGTTTAACAACTAAAATACTTACAAAATTAAAATAATGCGTCACAAATAAGATATCAAGTTGAATTATATTTTATAATAATCAATCTACATAAATACTTATTATTTAAGTTACATAAATTCTTTTCAATAATTTTAATCATTATGAATTCATTTATAAAAAAAAATTCATTGTAAAATAATAAAAAATACAAATTTTTATACCATCTCAAAGAAAATAAGAAAATCATAAGATGTATAAAATGTTAAAAGAAAACAAAATTACAAGTACCCACAATGCGAATAGTATGAATTTCGGCTTATCTCTATTTATTAAACAAGTATCAATTCCCTGTCTCATTATGGCTAATGCCCACAAAGATAGATGTGAGGATTTTTGCCATTCCTAAGTTAAATTTCTATGTTGCTGTAAATGTTATTAGAAAGTTTGATGGTTATTATGAAATTTAAGATTTCAATAAGGATGGAAAAGTTGATCAAAAATATTAATATTTATTTTTAAGATCTGCAGTATGATCATTTTATTTAGATTTGTTCTACGTATTATATTTATTTTTAATTTAAATTTAAAGATTTTTTAACATATTTCAAGAATAAAAAGTTAAATTGCACGTTATGGGATGAGTATGCTGAAAAGGTTTCTTTTTACTTGTATCGAAAAAAAGAAGATATTGTTGTATTGATAATTTAATGGTGTAAACTTAAGAATTTTTCTTTTTGTTTATTTCTTCACTGATATGAAGATTTTTCTTTCAATGATTCTTACAAAAAATACTAACTCTCGAAAGTTAAATAATTCTCTTTATGCTAGCAAATATTCATTTCAATGACTTTGACTTCTTTTAATGAATTTAATTAATCTATTTTTATATGGCCATTAATTGTAATAACAGATGATATTTTTTTATGCAGGTTCTTTAATAAAAAAAATTAGTGTGAAAAGAGATATTATAAATATTGGTGATTATTGCTCTAAATTACAACAACTATTAGCTTTGTTTAATCCTCTTGCTAAAAAAAACCATTTACTGACTCCTCCCTTTTTGTCATGACCAATATGTAACTACAAATATAATTACATTTATGTTCAATCATTTAATTGGTTTGGCGAATGAGTTTAAATTTAATCTATTATCAGTATAAAAATTTTTACACTATTATCCAATCATATGTTGCTAAATTATTAACAAATTTGATTATAATAATAATTACCTAAAAAGTAAAGCACTTTTTATTATGTGAGTAAATGTGATTAAATGATAGTGCCAAAAAAACTTTATACTAACTGTATCAAAATTAAATCCTTAGTGAATTATGTATTTTGTAATCTTTTAATTCAAATAAATATTATAAATTATTATTAATCAATAATAATTTTTTTAATTTCTTAAAATAAATTCACTGTGTATTGCATGGTACAAATATAGTTTCTTAAAAATGAGAGGATTTTGGTAGATTTTAGTAGATTTTATATAAACTTATTATTATATACCATTAATAAAGATATAAATTATATTATTATTTAATAAAGATAGGATTTTGCTAAGGTATGAAATTCTTGCATTATATCTTGATATTTTAATATTAAATAATTAAAAAACACATTTACCCAAAAAAAAATACACTCCAAGGTAAAAATAATTAATACTACATTAATAAATATATTTTCTAATCATTTAATATTGAAATGTCAATATTTAATTAGATGGAAGCATTATCTTAGTGGCACTCTAGGAGTATACAATAATTTCTCTATGTTAAGGTATCAAAAATAGAAACTATTAAATGAAAAGTAGAAGTATTTAATATCTTGAAAATCTAACACATATTTAATACTTTTTCTTTTAATAATTATGATGATTTAATAAAAGATAATCAATGTTTGGCTAAAACACTATTTTGATCCCTTAAGTTTAATTAAAATTTTAATTTAGTCTTAAATATTTAATTTGTATCAATTTTGTCTCAGACGTTACAAAATTGTGTTAATTTGATCCTTTTTATTAACGGCATTCATTTTACTAATGCTATTTTAAGTCTATTTTACAAAATTAAGTTCATTTTAATATGTAATCCCTTTCAATTTGCTTTTGTAGTGAAATTAATTAATAAAATTAGTTTAAAATAACATTAGTAAAATGGATGCCGTTAGTAAAATGGATCACACTTGACAAAATTTCTTAACATCTAAGACGAAATTAGTACAAATTAAATATTTGAGACTAAATTAAAATTTCAATTAAACTTTAGGGACCATAATAGGGTTTTAGCCATGTTGTTTTTATTCCTTATCATGTGCCTTAAGGACACACATTAATAACACTCATAAAGATATAATAATCATATTATTATAAATGTAAAAATATAAATTTATTAAAATAAATTTAATTTAATTTTTTTAGTGTATTCTAAGCATAAAAATTAATTTGTAAATCAAATTAAATTATAATATTTAGAATGAAATACAATTTACATCCTTGAAGTTTACCGTAATATTAAATTACTTTTCTGAAACTGTTTTTATCTTACAAAACCCACTGAAGTTTAATTTTAACTTGAAAACGTTAATTTTGTTATTAAAAGAAATGGAGGTTAATCCGTTTCATTTGACAAAAAAATTAATATTTTAAATCAGATCAAATTTAAAAGAGTTTAGTGAGATAAAAAAAAATTTAATAAATAATTTAATATTGGGATAAACTTTAAAGGTATATTTTAACCTAACTTTCAAAAATAAGAATTGATATTTATTTGATAAAGGCTCTCCATCCAATAGTATCTAAGTCAAAATTTACACTACATCACTGCAATTCACACAAACAACAACATAATATGTTAAGAGAGAAACTAATAACCATACTTAACATGCACAACTTAATAATATTTCCATCACTTCCAAGTTCATAAAGTTGGTAATCTTTTAAGTTTCCGATGTTCAATTCACTAGTTGTTTATGGGAAAGCCTTCAAATTAGTGAAATTAACATGACGAATTTGATCAAACTATACGCTATAGCCATGTCTTTGTGATGTTTCGTGTGGACGAAAATAATATTGTGTAGCACAAGTACGTAATGGATCACTAACTTTCAAGTTATAGATTAATAATGGAATCCTTCTAGTATTTGAAAATACGTCACCCGCAATAAGAAATTTCGTGCATTCGTTAAATTCGTGCTGATTTTTATCTCTTCTTCATGTGTTTGACGTTTTAGTACTCTTGAACATCCTAATTTAGGTTCTATCCTCCCTTGCCCTTAGAATTAAGCTTTCTCATTTTTTATAAAAATTTATGTCATTGATTAGAAATTAAAAGTCTTATTAGAGTGATTATTTTTTAACAATTTGAATGAGTTTATTTTTAACTAGTAAATACCGTATTTTGTTTCTAACTAATAAATTTTAAAAAAAAATTATAGTGATAAAATAAAATAAAAGTCATGAAATGGGGATGAAAAAATAAATTAATTTGAGGCTTATTCACTTAATAATCAAATTTTCTCTAAAAAAACAAAAATTAAAAAAATGTAATTAATTAAAAGCTACAAAAACTCAAACAAATATCCAAACAAGTCCAATACATGTTAGCCCAAACTCAGGTCTTCTATCCATTGACCCACTTTTTATTTTTGTGTTTATTTTTTCAAATAATTCTCGCTATTCTACGTGGCCATGCTTCTTGAATTTTCTATGCTTTGCCAGTGCATGTTGATATGCATAATGGTTTTGCGAGAGGGGGAGATTTTTTATTTTTTTTTCATACAAGGGAATCATTTGGGGCAGCCGAACGGAGACAGCACATAGGGTTGTGGGAATTTTTCTCTCTCTCCTTAACAACCTTAAAAGGCCACCTTTACTCGGAGAGGAAGTAGAGAGGACTAGGCTCTCAATTAAGCAGAAAAAGAAAAACCAGATATGAAAGCTCAGGGAGAGGCCTGACGCAAGGTAAAGGAGAGGAAAGGGGATTTTATAGGTAAATTTTGGAAGAAACAAAAGACACAAGGTTTGGCTTTCTTATCTAGATCTACCATCGTGTAGCTGAATATGTGTAATTCTTCAGGACCTTTTCTGGGTAGCTCTCCCCTGCATTTCCATTTCTTGTTTTTTCTCCACGATTCTGCCGTAGCACCATTCCACAGCACACATTGTCACTCATGCAAACACCTCCACTCACTGCATTTACATCGCCAACAGGGCACTTCAGGCTATTTTATCTTGGAAGTGTATATAAGAAAAATATTTTTTAACTTGGTGCACATATAAGATTATTTGCACAGATGGTGTAATTTAATTTATCTTTTTTTTAAAAGAAAATGAAGTTGTAGTTACCAGCCACAATTTCTTTGCAAACGATGGCTACCAGCCACAAATTACTATATTTTTATAGAAGTCTGGCTTCCTATTTATGACTAGTATCAATTCTAATTTTTTTTTTTTATCATATTCGTGACTAGTAGCCACGACTTATGCTAACCTTTTTTTTAATTGAAGAGTCATGGTGGACTTTTTTTTTTAATTTTGTTACAATAAAACACACAATATATTCACTAAATTAAATATTTTGTTAACACAATATGTTCACGTCTTGCAACTTTTCTCTCTCATTCTGGTTGAATTCGTCATTTTTGTCGTCCTCCACCCCTTCTACGTATGCTTCCACGGTTACCTTTTGATCGTACACCTCCGCTGCCACTTCTTGTTCAAACACCTTCACCATTTCCTCTGATTCTAACACTAATGCCGTTACCACCGCCTCTTATTCTTATGCCACTGCTTATTCTTTGCATGGACATTTGAAGATTTTCACACTCTCCGTCGTCACCATCATCTTCACTATCCACCGTTGGGTTACACGTAAGTACCACTTTATGTAATCAGAGTTTTGGTGTAAAAAACCATGAAATGGTTCACCTTCAATTAGTTGCTTAGGATAATGCATCCACACACTAGAACATGGCTCGTGGTACTTGTGGCACTAGAAATAAAAAAAAAAATTAGGATTAGTGCAAGTTGGGCTGGTATATAACTTGCATAAAACCGTTGCTACTAGTCCCCACTTGCATTAAAATTAAACCAGTCGTGGCTAATGCATGAAATTATACCTGACAGCCACAACCTTTTCGGTGTGCTCCTGCAACGTAAAAGAGCCAGCACTTTACGGTCCCTCGCAAGCACCGGCACCTACACCAACACAGCAGCTCCTTCACTGCATAGCCCCTGTTCCAACACCCCCACAGCTCACGGTGCAACACCATCTCTGCATCTCCACAGCTTCGCACAGAGCACCACTGCCCTGTTCACCCTCTCACTGGCACCGCACCGCACCACACGTCACTCCATAGTCCACGTCTCACCCATTCACGGAAGCATTCACTCACTTACAGCAGCTCACCGCACAAAGCCACACTCACAGCACACACCACACACTGCTACCACAGTCCCTTTATTCCATCAGTCTCACCCACTGCACATTTCACTCACGGCAACACCCACACAGAACCTCACGAGCTGCTCGCCCATACCCACCAGCAAGCATAATCACCGTAGTTTTAAATTGCGATTGTGGTTGCAATTATATTGCAATTCTAAAAATTACAAAAAAATATAGTTGATATCGCTGCAATTGCAATCACAATACAGTTGCAGAAACTCTCGTAATTGTAATATTACGATTGCAATTACAGTTGCGAACTGCATTTTATAACACTGATTATCACACTGCACGGTTTCAGGCACCACCACTCCCAGCCAAAACAGAGCACTACATGCCACCGCCACTGCACCATGCTTTCGGCCATGGTTCACATGCCACATCTCACACACCTCACATTCACAGACCACACACCAAGCACCTGCGCACCCACGACGCACCACGGACGCACGACACTTCTGCACACCGTAAAGTCAAATTTTTGGGTTTCATTCTTTTCATTGGGCCAATTTCTTGAGTTTGGGTTATATTTTTGTTGAGTTGGGTTAATGCATCTACTTAGGAGTTTATGAATAAGCTACTTGATGTGATAATATATTTAGTTTAGTGATTTATTTGGTTAATTAATTAGTAAGGTTAGCACTTCATTTCTGCCATTATCCTCGCGTAAGGCCCATTTAAATTTATGTGTCAATATTTAGTCATTTTTATTATTGTTATTATTTTTCTGGTATTTGTTAACATTTTGGCAAGAATTATAAATTATTTTAATTATCCTTACATTTTCATTTAATCACATTTTTTATTTTATTTTATGTTTATTTTTTTAAATTAATTCACAAAACTTAACTAATTAATCTAAATCATTTGAGTTAAGTCAACTTATTGATTTAGAATATAATCTAATTGCAGTCTTGTTATTGAGACAGTTTTTTTATCTTGAAATTAAATTTAATTAATTAATTATTAATCATACAGGGACGATATTACCGTGACGACTCTTTTATTCCGAAAATAATTTAAAATTACTAACCGACAATGTTGCTATGACCGCTATTTGATTCGAAAGTAAAATAGATTTTTTTTAATTAGCTAATCATCAAAATATCTATTTATTTAATCATTTAAAAACTCTTAATTAATTAACTAGGGACGACTCTTCCGTGTTGAAAATATTTAAAATTATTGATGATTAATATTATTGTGATGACTCTTTAACTCAAAAATTATATAGATTTTTTTAATTAATCATGAAAATATATTTATTTTATTTTATTTTTTTATTTATTTAATCATTCAAAATCCTAAATCAACTAGGGGTAATATTACTGTGACAGCTCTTTTGTCCCAAAAATAATTTAAAGACACCAACGGTCAATATTGCCATGACAGTTATTTGATTTAGAAGTGATATAGTTATTAATCATTTTTAAAAAATCAACCAATCATCAAAATATTTTTAATTTAATCAAATCCTTAATTTTAACTTTTTAATACATAAACATTTTTACATTAATCAACACACAAATTATTTTACAATTTCTAATTAAAATTCTTCAGCACACAAGCATTTTCTATAAGAATTATGTGACTTTGATTTTTCATTGTACATGGGGATACGTAAGTACTTAAGGTAAGCAAAAATTATAAATATTTTTATTTAATCCTTTGTTTGTTTTTCATCCATATTTGAATTTTGTTATTTTGCTTTCAAGGTAAATTAAATACATTTTGAGTTATTAATGATTTTTGCACAATTAGCTTTAGGGTGATCATCTTAAGATGGATATATCAAGGTGTAATAAGATTAAGTTCTTATTCTTCCCTATACATTTTTAAAGATCAGTTTTCATTCGAAAAGAGTTTTTTCAATTGTTTTTTCATTTAAATAAAGTTAGTGACGACTCTTAAATTTTTTATAAATTTAGTTATTTCTCATTGCAGTGCCTTCCATATACATTGTAACACAACTTATTTAGGATTTTCAGCCACATTAAGTGTTTATGAAAATTTTTATAATTATTTGAATGTGAACTTATGGAAATAACTTTAAAATTCATATAAACTATGTTAAATTTATTTTTATAAGTTAGAAATTAAAACTATGGAAATAAACATTTACAATAACTAAAAATAGCTTGATCGATAACTGTTTATAATATTTTCTGACTCTATCAAACTAAATGAATTATCATAGTTTGAAGTATTTATATTTTCAAGTAATATTTTTTCAAAATATCTTTTTTTGACTAACTTCTTATGCATTGTCGTGATTAGTAGACTTTACAGTTTGATCTTATTTTTGAAAATGTAACTTGGTTATCAATACACCCAATGCTTATTGATATTTTGAAAATATCTATTCAAACGTTATTCAGACTACTTATTCATAAATCTACTTAATAGGCGTTGCGTTATTTTATCCAACCAGAGCCATGACAGTGTATGGCCCCATGTGGGATCCTTCCTTTTCGGCCCTTATAAAACCAACGTAATTGGAGCACGCAGAATCAATTACAATGCAGTTACAAAGCTTTCTGAATTTACCCATTTTAGTGCTACCATGGTGTGGCTCTAATGCCACTTATGTTGGAGCAAGCCACCAAAATAAAAACCTATCCCAAAAGGAGAACATAAAATGAAGAAGAACGAACTTTATTGATACTTTTCAGGTACAAAAATTCTAATGCCCAATTGCCCATCCCCTTTATATATAGTGGCTTTATATTACAAAAGGACAAAGGTAAAAAATAACCAATAAACCAATGATAAAAATAAGAACCTAATAATAAGTTATTATATATCGAGAATAAAGTTCAGAACAAAAAAAAACATGAATGTCATTTGTACACCAAAATCTTACACCTTCGTTCTATATTTTTCATGTGGCAAAATCATATCCACAATTCAACTCCTCTTCTTTTTCCTCTTTCCTTTCTCATTTTGTCACATAAGAAGTTTGAAAGAAAAAGTGTTAGCTTTTTGTGTAGAAGTAACATTTTTGCAAAGCTAAATGCTAAATTACAAGATAAATTTCTCAAGATACTTTGCATCTTTAATGCATTGAGTTAACTATCTACACACCAAACTCCTTATTAAAAATAGAAAAGATTGAGGAGAATAGTTCAATAACTCAAATTCAAAAACCTATAGCTAATAATTAAATATTATTACTACTGGTTTGTTATAATTTTTCAAACAAAGTTTATAATTAGCTTAGTTAATTTAATAAAGTGAGAATAAAAAACACAAAGTTGACAATGATTTAAATAAATATTTTATTTTGAGTTTAATTTTGATCATTGCCAATATAAAGTTTTTTTTTTATATTTTTCAACAGTTTTTATATCAATAAAAATTTCATTCTCTCAAATACTTGTCATTATAATTAGTTTCATTGCATTATCGTGCTTCTTAATTCATATCTTTTTAATTTTTTAATTCATATAATTATTTTATATTATTATAGATTAATTATTTAAATAAAATAATGTTTTACAAGAAGTGTGATATGTACTTGAATTTGGAAGGTAATTGTTTTAAGTGGAAATTTTGGTTTAAATGAAAAAGTTAATGCAGGTTTTGTTAGTTATGAGAAGAGTTGAAAGAGCTGTAACTGTTAAGTATTAATAAATTAGAATACGAGTGATGTGCAAGTTTATGGTTTTACCTTTTTTAATTAATAGTTAAATAATTTATCATGGTATTTTCTAGAGACTAAAGTTGGAGACCAACGAGTCTCCTTTATAACCTGTCTATATATATTATTATAAAGAAAAATTTTCTCTTTGCTATCAAATTTTTTAATTTTTAAAAAATTAAAAATTATAAAGAAGAGTTTTTAATTTTTATTATAAAGAAGAATTTTTATATATCTAACACTAATGATACCCTTAACATATAATAAAAGACGTGCACTCTTATGATTGCCTAGGGAGGGACATTAATCTCTATTGACATGAAAGTTGACTCAATGATACCCTTACTTACAAATATTGATATATCATAGTTGTAACTCAAGTGTTTCTTCGCCTAACGGTGGCTCTTTGAGTGAAACATAGATCCATTAATAGTTATATTTCAAGCATAGATCCATTAATAGTTATATTTCAAGTCACACTAGGTCACTTCGAGATTTCTTGATGCCGAAATCGAATTTTACCAAGTCTCTTTATCTATATCTTAGTCTACACACCTCTTATTACCAAGTCTTCAAGCCTCATTTGTAACAAGAAAAAGCGATAGAAATGAGTAAAGGTCAACAAGCCAGCTAGCAAGTTTAATTTATTCCAGAAAATCACTAAAATTATGGTGTTCAAAATATCCTATGCACAAACTACAATAGGAAGACACCTCACAATTGGTCCAAAGGGTGCTTCCTAAAAGTGAAGTTCGTAGTTCAAATCCCCACTCTCTATTATCCCTGCAAAAGAATCTAAGCTTTGACTATGTATGCCAACAAAAACTACAATAAAACTATTATATAATTATTACGCAGAATTTTATGTTCCTAGTTTTTCACTCGAGGGATACAAGGTATAAAAATATTATCATATAATTATTAAATATATGTAAATAATAACTTAAAATAACGTATCTATTATGAATTTATGTATAATGTGAAAAAAATATTCATAAGGATAAAAATAACTTAAATATGAATATATATAAATATGTATATTTAATATATCATTATAAAGGATAATATGTATGGAATTTGACATAATATTTGTAGAAAAAATATCTTACATAGAATTTGAAAAATTTGCTAACCAAACTATTAGTTTATTAATGGTTTTGTAATGAAATATCATTTATATTTTTAGTTAGTTTTATATGTAAAAAAAATAAAAGAATATATTCATTTAGTATAAGTTGAATTAAATTTTTAGAATTTTGAGTATTGAAATAAACTTTTAATTTTTCTTTATTAAATGAAAGTATTTTCTTGTTTTTCTCCATATATCAATTTGAATAAGGATATAAATAATCTTTCACATAAAATATTTATGAACTAACTACTCAATCAACGAATTAATGAAGTATTAAAAAAGTTAGTTTATATTAATTTTTAATAAATAAAATATTTATTTATTTTTTTAAATTTTGTAATAAAAATAATAAATATTTAAATCCTAACTAGAAAACATGCAAGAAAAAAAATAAAAAATAAAACTTTTTTTGCATAATAATTGAATTATAAATAAATAAATAAATCAAACAAAATACATTCTATTTTAATTTAACATAACTCATTAAACATGTATACATTATTAATAAACAAACTGTACTAGTTAAGACATTATCACCAACAATATAAATGGTATAATATTAATTACCAAATTATATGATTTAGTTCAATTTTAAACATATATTATATGATCAAATAATAAAAATAAATAATTAGTTAAATTATTACACTTTTTATCTAGATGTGCGGTGATAATGTGAATTACCAAAGCTCTTATAGTTATAAATGAAATCAAAATGTTTCCATAACATTTTTGGTACTTTATGCTTTATAAATTTCTATAAAAAATGAAAAAGATATAAAAGTAACATATTGTAAATAAATTATTAATAAACTAACTGTTAAATAAAATATCACAATAATTCCTTTTAATATTTTTAAAATAATTATTTATTATTTTATAAAATATATAATAATAATGTATTATGTTTTATGATTATGAGTCATTGAGTATATGACCATAAACAATAAAAAATTCATTAAAGTAATATACAGGCTCCGGTAGAAAAATAAAAATTTTTGAATTTTAAAAAATACTAACACTCTAATACATATAAACATGTAATAATGTGTAATAAATATAATTTTGAAAATATAAAGTGAAAATTTTGATTTGATTCTATAAATTCTTTCTTTAAAAATTGTACAATGATTGGATAAACATTTGCAAAAAAAATTCAAATGGCAATGATATTCAAGCTTATATTTTTTTACGATAATTTTTATCTTTCATGAAAGATATTTTAGAAAAAAAAACTTATAAAAATAATAATCCTTATTGATAATAAAATTAAATTTTCAAAATTTCAGGTTTATTATATGAAAAATACCATATTAATCTGCCATAAATATGACCATATATTAATATTTTATTTAATGATAATGTTAAAAATGTTTTCATGCTAATAACTTTTTTTTTATAAAATACTTTTTTTAATTTAAGATTATCCACACTAGTCTGAACCAAACCTTTAACCCACTTTTTTCATAAAATAATTTACATATATATGTGTGTGTGTAAGGTAATTAAAATTTTCTGTTTAAAATTAAGGATAGAAATACTATAATTAATTTATTTTTTTTAACAGAAGCATAATGGATAGGCGATGATTAAACATTCAAATTTAAAGTGGTAAAAAGTACATTTAAATTATTTGCATCTATAATGCATGTCACAAATAATAATAATAATAATAATATTTTATAAAATTACATAATAATGAACCATGGCTTCATAGAAATTTCTAATAAAGTAGATAAATAATGTAACAACTAAAAATTGTGGAAGCAATTACAAACACTACATAAGCCATTAGCTTGCATGTATAAAATAGATGAAGACTAGCTTCCATGCAAAAATCATGGCACCCGTAGGTTTAACATTGAAACTTTTTTTTTTTTTTGGTTAAAGAATATCAAAATTTGGTAGAAAAAGTATTGCTAAGAGGTATACTATTAGTAATTAATCCTACGTACACAAAAAATAATTTGAACCAATACAATAAATTAGAATATGGCCTCTAATTTGATGCCCCTTAATTTTTATTTGTATTTATATAATAATATAGCACGTTGGCCATATATTAAAAGGGTTTAATTTTAATTAACTGTTAGTGTAAAAAAATTTGTACTACCATCCATTATGGATTTTTTTTATTCTTAGTTTTTTTCTCTTTCAAATAAAAAAATTATTAAAAAAATTTGATTAATAAAATAACAATTACATAAAATGTCAAATATTTTGTAACATGTGATTTGATAATAATGTAAGAAAATTTACACAGTAAATCAAAATTAAATTTATATTAAAATCTGATTGCACACATCTCACTTTGAATTTAATTTATGTTTTCATCTTTTCTAATTTGAAATATATATATATATATATATATATATATATATATATATATCATATATTAAAAATATATATGTTTTCATTTAATTTATATTTTTAAGCTGGGGCATATATATCATATGCATTACGCTTATTACATATGTAAGTTATCCTTGAAAACTAAAGAGATTTGGTGAAGATATCCATTAATTAATCATTTAAGTTCACAAAAGAGGTATTGATTTCTCCAAAGAAAACATTGTCCCAGATATATATATAATGACTTATTATAATATAATTTTGTATATTATATTTGATATAATAAGTCATGTTATAATGCATCTTTCTAATTACTGTAGTACATTTGGGGAGCTCCATACATCACTAACATAAAAAACTACCCAAAATAAATGCATTACTAACTTCGAATAATTCTTAGGTAAGCATGTGTTTACATATGCACTTAAATCAATATTTGAGTTGACCAAAAAAAAAATCAATATTTGACGTGTAAAGTTTTATAAATTATGTTATAAATATATCTTCTTCTATAAATCATAAATGCACCCATGTCAAATGTTAATTTGAGCCCCTGCCATGCCTACCTAAAAATTTATCCAAAAATAATCACTTTTAATAAAACATAATAAGATAATAATCATAGATAATACTGCACTTTTAACTAAAACCATGATATTTGAAAGAAAAATTATGAACATGCCACATCACTTATTAACACATTTACCTCCCAAAAAGTGACCATTAGCATGGACATAAAACCTTTCTCATTCAACTACGGAATGAATTAAATATAGACAAAACACGACCTTCATCCATGATAAACTCTTTTCGATTTGCAACATGTTTATTTGTCAACAACGTCCCTACATATTATCTTTTTATTGTTAGAAGTAAGTTCACCACATACTCAACCATCCCCAACTTATGATTCTAAAGATAATTTTATTATATCAAAGATGAAAAATAATAAGAACAAGAAGAATGGATCATAAAACCAAAACGGATGACAGATTAGACACAGCTGGTGATTATATTACTGAAATGATAGTGCATCTTATTGAGTCAGAGAGAAGAAGAAAAGCCCTTGTGTTGAAGGAGGACGAAAGGCAGAAAAATATGTCACTCGAACTTCTTGATCATTAAAAGGTCATTCAACATTTTCTCAATTGCTTCTTCATCAAGGCGACCTTTAGCCTGCAATGAGGGGAAAACCTTTAATCAAAGTACAAGCATATATCATATTGAGTTATGATGGGGTTCAAGTGAGGAGGGGTGACATAGACATCAAAGCAGAAGAGAGGCAAGGGAGAACAAGAAGGAAAAAAGAAAAGGAATGACTTTTAAAAACTACCAATAACAGAAATCTCATTAATTCCCTGTTATTCCATTATAAATGTGTTTGTTTATATTCCTTTAAAATAAAGGATCATTTAAATCGTTTTCATAGAAAGAATTCAGCTATTGGTCTCTCTTTCATCGTAGATGCTGACATTTAGGAAGGGGAGAGGGATATGTGGCCTAACGGAGGATCGAACTTCCGATATCATGAAACTCCAATTTTAAAGGGTGAGGCCAGTCTTACAGGTTCGTTGGCAAAGGAAACCCCACAATCCACAACTTATCAAGGGGAAGACAGTTACATTACATTGATCTGCATGCCAAATTGGCCAGTTCCAATCATTAGATTGGAGTAATCTATCAGTATTCAACTTGTGAAGATAGCCCCATCTGTAGTTTCGATAGAATTATATGGCAAAGCATGATAAGCAAAGTTTAAAAGTTACTAAACCTTACAGCTTGTTTTACAGCAGAAACTCAGAGATAGCAGCAGTGTTTACGTGCAGCTATGATTGATCGAATTGGTACATATGGTTATATTTTTTATATTTAAATATTACATATAAGTATGAATGAATAGACTGCATAATACTGGGAGAATTTCAAAAGATTTCCACCTTGTTTCTCAATATTCAAAGTTTACTAGCATTGGTTGTTTTCAAGATAGAGGGTGAGCTTTGGTGCAACAGTAATTAATGTTGCTGCCTAGTGACCTGGTGATGCAAAATGGACAAGCACGTTAATTAATTTATGATAGTTTGGAGATTTTATTGTATTTTTAGATAATCATGTTATTTTATTAAGATAATTTAGGGATGTTTTATTTTATCTTTGGATGAGCTATCTCTATTTTAGTTTTAGTGTTTGATTAGGATTTGACTATAGGTTTACGGTAGGGATTTAAATAATCATTTGGATGTTTTATGTTGGTATTTTGTTTTTGAATTTTTAATCAAAGACTGTTGTCAAGTTTATTGTGTGTTCTTGGTTCTTTTGGGTTCTTGTCAAGTTTAATCACCTGGTAATCACGAATTCCAGCCGCAAAAATAACCTCTCTGCTAATGGGATTAAAGTTGCATACATCTAAACCTCTTCAAACCCCATAATGGTGCGAACCTCGTGCATTGGGCCACTCTATTTTGGTTGCTTTCAAGTTACACTTTAATGCTATATGGGTATAAAAGTCTATTGTGAATGACTTCTGTAGAAATATTATACAAAATGGAAAGCTTCTGCAAATGGAAATGAGAGTGATGATAAAAGCAAGCATGAAGATGAGTAACAATCACTTAACATGAGTGAAGTTTGCATTAAAGGAGAGATTTATTGTTAACATGTTGCTCTAGCAATGAGATATGTTATATTGTTAGCCATAATATCTTTTTTTTTTTTTTAATGAGTTTGATATCTCAGGAATTCTGCTGTCAACTTAAACTGTTCTTACATAAGTTGCAACAAATTACAGGCTAGAGTTTCTGGTTTGGTTAAAGGGTGACTGTTCCAAATTGGATCAGATGCCTTGGCACATGATAAAAGTATTCAGACTCAAAAGTTCCAAAATTTAAGTGCTAGATGATTGAGGTAGGTGCTTTTAGCTTCAAGTACGATTTACATCAGAATCTGAAGAAGAGGTTTTAGGGACTAACCTTAAGAGTTGGCACAACAGTCTTAGCTTCTTCCGCAGTTTCAGGGCAAAGGTTTCCTAGCACAGCAAGCTGCACAAGAAAAGAGTACTACAACAATATCAATAAATTCCTAATATACTGAACATGTTTTATCAATGGATTGTTCTGTACCTCATACTCAGCCAACTGATATCTACTCAGAACTCTAAATCCAAGTTAAGGTTCAATCAGCTAAAGATAAACCCAAATTAAGAAGATAAGCTATAACAGAAACTGAGGGATACTCTCTAACTTGCTTGACAGCATCTTGATTACTAAAGCGGCTAAAGCGCTTAACATACTGCAGAGACTTCTCAAACACTCTGAAAAAGCCAGAAATTAAGATTGCGTTAAGACAAGTTGATAACTGAACATGTATGCCAGATTAAAAGAGTTCATAACATATCAGGTTGTGACACAATCATGTTTCAATAAAATATAAATACATTTTTACAGTAAGAATTAAGTTAAAAAATTTAGAAGATGGACAAGGACAATGTCTGCCACTCACTGGGGGACATGATTAAGTGAATCCTCAGACATTTGCTTATACTGCTCGTATTTGTGCTCCAGAAGAATGGCAACTTCACTATTCATTAAACATTTGGCCTTCTGAAAATCTGAAAGGTGCAAGTAATATTAAGTTGAAACATCAAGATAATCTCCTTAGCTTTAAGCATTAAAACACAAGTGTACTCCTTTATAAAGACACAAATGAATGCTTGTCAGCAGAAATGGGATGAGGAATGATAGAGTCACACCTTAACATCACAAAAAACTCAACATCAGTGCCTTACTGAACCATTGATTTGAAAAGCAGTTACTCATCCAGTGGTTGGAAGGTATTGGTTATGATTTTTTTTTTTTTTTTTTTTGCTTTTTAGTTGTGAAGGAATCATTACTCAGTTGGGGTGTTAACCAAAACAATTAAATCTAGTGGAAGAGATGCCAGTTTTCCAACGTAGAATGATGTATTTACAGGTACCGGACCACCATACACGTTTCCTATTAGCTGTGCAAATGTTAATCTCCATTCCCCAGTATTATGGTTCATTCTCGTATCATATGTGTGACTGCTGTACTCCAATTGTCATCATTTTGTGCTTGGCTTAACGTTTTTCATTTTGACGTAATAAAAAAGTGAGAGGGCCTAGACAAAAACTCTAATTTGATAAATGGATGAACAGATACATGCCTAAGCCCAGGAACCACGGTTTTAAATTGTGAAAATTATAGATAATTACAAAAAAATACAGTTGATGCGATGCGATCATGTTGCGGTTAGACTTTTACACCAATAGTATTGTGACTATAATTGTGTTTCTGGACAGCAATTTAAAACTATACGAGGATGCATAGAAACACAAATCCATCTTCAAAGAAACCTAAAACAGACAGCTTGGTTTGTTTCTACCTCACATAACACCTTGTCCCATCCAAAACACATAGCCTGATTCTCAACCAGAAAACAATCCCAATGCCCCTTAAAATCACGGGTTCATCCCACCCGATCAAAATCAACACAAAATATTTATCACCAAAATGTAAAATTTTTTCTCTCAAGAAACCATGGAAAATAGTCACAGTAAATACCCAAAAATAAAAAATTTAAAATTTAAAAAAGAAAAAAAAATCAACGAGGCCCACCATCATTTCGAATATCCCAGCATCTAAGAAACACAAAAACACACAGAAATTCTCATGAAGTGGAATCGACATGTAAATACAACAATCATCTGCAAGTTTATAATAATTTTAATTTTTGAGGAATAATATTAAAACCCATAAAACAAAGGATTATTTTTTAAAGGATACAACAGACACGAACAGATTAGAATTTTTTATTCATAATAAATAAATTATTGGGCAGAAAATAAAACCTAAAAGAAAAATCGTACCATCTCCAAATTTGAGCTCTGAAGCATCTTCTTCCTCAGTTTTAGACATTGTTTTCGTACAAAAGTACGAGAAGAGAAAGTTGACTTTGTTATGTTTATTTTTTCTCTTTTTAGGATGAGTTTAGCCGCAGCATAACCCTAATTATTAATTATTATGTAGTTTGTTTATACATAATTTAAATTATTTAAAAGATTATTTAAAATATTTTTAATATTTTTTATTAAAGGAATTTGAAAAAGTGTGAATATGAGATATTATTATTTTAATATTTAATATACTTATATGAGAAAAATTTAAGAGAGTGAAATATGATAGATAAGATTAGTATTCAGTGTATCTTAGTATAATATGATAATAATAATTTTATATAGATTTGATAGTATTCACTATATCTTATTTAATAGCATTAATTATACTAATTTCATTTAAATCAAGCTATTGTTCAATACACCTTATCTAATAATATTTATTATAATCAAGTTAATATTACTATATGTATTGATATTTATTAATTATACATAATTTTTTAATTTTTATTAGAAAATTAAAAAATATTTCAAATTTCATTTAGGATATTAATCTCTCAAATTTCAAGTCACTTAAAAATTTTATCATTTTATTCTTTTTAATTTTTTAACTTTAGTCTATTAGAGAATGAGATTTGTAAGTAACTTGAAGTTTGATTAAATAAATTGATAAAATTAATGAAAATTAATAAATAAATAATTTTTCATATATTAAAAAATAATTTTGACTCTAAAAAATAAGTTAATAAAATTGACTAACCTTGTGTTGTGTCAACTTAAAACCTCCTTTCTCCTGAATTATTTTTAACTCAAAAAAAATATTAATAAAAAATAAAAAATCAATATTGTGAAAAAAAGAAACTTGTTATAAAACAATCGCAAAAGATTAGTCTATTTAAAAGAAGAGCCTATCAGTCTCATAATTTAAATATTACATACTTTTTCTTACTTTTCTTTTTAAAGTGATATTTCATTCAAAGTATAAAAAATTAAAAAAGCTTACCAAAACAAATAATTATAATAATAATAATAAGAATAATAATAATAATAATTTGAAATATGCACTATTTTTAAATAACAATTTTTTTCTTTTGATCAAACAATTCAGTCTATTTAGTCTTATATTTTTATTTTATCTTAAAGTAACTTTTAATTCTTATTTTATTATTTAAACTATCTTCAAAGTAACAATTTTGAAGTACTTACTTATTTTTATCTTGAAGGCAGTATTTAAGTAGAATAATAGAAAACAAGAAACAAATAAAATTAAAAATAAGATGTGTTTCGTTATACTTTTATTTTTTATTATTATAATTGAAAAATTTAAATTAAAAAAAGTAAGAAGAGATAATGATTAAAATTTAATATAAATGGGAAAAGTAAAATAGGAATGTTATCAGGAGTTATAAAGAGTTAGTTACCGATCGAATTGCACAAAATCTATTTATCATACATAAATTTTGAAACACTAAAAATCTGTGATTGACATGTTAGCTTGTTACAATTCTATTTTTTAGCCAAGTAAGCAATTTTTCAAGATCCTCATCTTCTCATACGGTGAACTTTTATCTCCTCACTCCAGCTTCATCTTCAATTCTTTATATTTCCTTCAGCCATGTCAACATATTCTAAATGCAATGAGTTTTGTCTTTTATTCTCAGCTTCATCTTCATGTTAGTTGAGCAATACAGTTACATTGCCTTTTGATTGTCTCAACTAAACAGCCCCGATTGTTGTATTATTAGCTTCTGTTACGTTGTCTTCTTAGTATCTCAACTAAACAGGCCCCGATTGTTCTATTGTATTTTAAACAAGCACATCTCTTCATTTGGACATTTCATCGAATAACACTAAGACATCACAAAATTGGTTCTCCTCATAAGCATAACCCAACAAAAGCAGAGAGAGAAAGTGCATTGTAGGCTCAAGATATATGTGCAAAAATATAGAAGTTGTGTAGAAAGAGAGAGAGAAAGAGAGAGAGAAAGAGAGAATGCATTTGTAGGTTCAAGATATGTATGGAAAATAAGAGAGAGATAGAGCATTTGTAAGCTCAAGATATATGCAAAATACGAAAGCTGTGGCGGGAGAGAGAGAGAGAGAGAGAGCATTTGTAGGCTCAAGGTATGTATGCAAAATATGAAAGCAGTGGAGAGAGGCTCAAGATATGTGCGCAAAATATGAAAGCTGTGGAGAGAGGGAGAGAGAGAGAGTATTTGTAGGCTCAAGATTTGTATGCAAAATATGAAAGCTGTGTCTCGAGATATGTATGCAAAAA
Organism: Castanospermum australe; assembly: GCA_019955255.1. Classification (NCBI taxonomy): domain Eukaryota; kingdom Viridiplantae; phylum Streptophyta; class Magnoliopsida; order Fabales; family Fabaceae; genus Castanospermum; species Castanospermum australe. Next base: position 132,816 of record NSJW01000617.1, on the reverse strand, counting down.
CAGATGTGTGAGATAGATCCATTTGATTTCATCTCACAGTGTCTCTATATATATGAAAGCTACCGGTGCTAGCATGTAGTTACTTTGTCCGTTTCGTGTGTGTGTGTATATATATATATAGAGAGAGAGAGAGAGAGAGTGAGAGATTTCTCTATTGTTTTCCTCTTCTGTTAGTGTATTCGATCCAAGTCTCTTTCTAATCAATTTTGGTACTGTCTTCCCATTTCTTGCAGGGATATGCTAAATTGGGGTGGCTCTACTTGTGTATGTTTCTTCTTTCTTTGGGAGTTGTCAAGTGAGGAGATTTTGTTTGATTTGTCTTCACTGCCCAAGAATTCATACAGGTTTGTTCAGAATCTGAGTGATCCATCTATTTTCAGGGTAAATTGGCGGCAAAGATTTTTTTTTTAAGGTAAGTCTCGCCTGCAAAGTGTAATTTTGGTATGTTTGGTTGTTGGGCAAGTTGAGAAATGAAAATCAGGTCTGTTCCTAACGTAACCTAAGTTGAGACTTGAGCAATGACAATCGTTTTTAGGGGCCTACTTGCTTGCATCATCTTAAAATTGACGCAGGGTGCGTCACTCAATTGGAGAAATCACATTCACTCAAAATGGAAACAGTTGTTTTGAGGTTGCTACTTATTATTTAACACAGAAGAGGTCTACAATGATACTTTAGTTTACTTGTTATTTCGTAGTCACTATTTCATGACGGTTTAATACTAAAATATTGCCACATATGATGAATGCCAAACTATTCTTGGTTCGGTCCATGTGAAGGTGTTCAACACTAAATATATGAGTAGGCATGCATGCACACTTGGTGACATAAGAATATTGTCTTATTCTTATTATAAATTAACTATATATTCAAGTTTAGGGCATAAGAGACACCCAATGTAGTCGAATGCAAACTGCGTGGTAGACTCGAATAAAAGAATATGGTTATGTGTCTTTAACTGCATTACATATATGTGGGGATAGCTGACAATGTTACAAATTATATTGAATAAATTGGTAATGTAGTCAACTACACATGTGCAATTGAATACAATGGGTCTCAATGTGCAACTGCATTGAGCAAAAGTTAGTTTATTATAATACAATGAAACATATTTGTTATTCAGTTATATAGGATTTAGTAGGATAGTATGAAAATACTGTTAGTTGGAAGTTACTAATTTGTTATGGTTTAATGTTAGAATACTGGCATGTATGATCGCACTATCATACTCAACCTCTAGCTGGAGCCAAGTAATGCCATCAAACAATCGAGATGAATCACAAGTGCAACAACATGGCAACAAAACAATGGAAGGTTATACGTGCATGGTATGAACACCCTCACTAGTACGGGTTATATTAGCTAATTTTTTCTATATCATAAAGAATATTATTTTGATAATTACAATTTGTTTTTGTAGGACCATGGGGCATCAAGCGACACTTGCGATTATAAGAGAAAAATGTTTTGATTTCAGATATAAGTGGATGTGAACATAGGATTGATGAAGTAATAATATTTATTATACAGAATTTTTGTCTTCAAAATGGCTGTACACACAAGTTCCTGTCAATGCTAGGAACCAATATGTAATAATAGTTACATGAAGCTGACATCTTCCACCCTAGTATAATGTACAAAATAGACATATATTTACATCAAAATATTGAAGATGGAGTGCACAAAGGATGTGCATTAAAAACTACTAGTCTAATTCCTCATGCCATGCATGGGTACATTAGGCTTATATTTTCTTTTTTGTTGTTATAAATGTTGTAATAATTGCTTGTACGGGTACATTACGCTTATATTTTCTTTTATATTGTCTTAAATGTTGTAATAATTGCTTCTTGTGACACTTTTTTCTCATTATACTCTATCAAATAGTAAAAGAAGTAAGTATCCATTTTAGTCATCCAAATATATAAACGATTTCACATTAGTCATTTATTTATAAAAACATTAAATTGATATTTCAATATCAGTTAATGCTATCAAATTTGTTATTGAAATGACATTGAATTGATCTTAACAAAGATGAAATTGATGTAAAAGATACGAAGTAAATAATAATTATAAATTATTTTTAATTTTTTAAAATGTACAAAAAGTTTTTTTCTTTTAATACAAATGCTTTTATTGAAAAGTATTTTTTATGTCCTTTATTGTTATTTTACAAGAAAAAAAAGTACTTTTATAGTTTTACATACAAACATCATAAAAGTACTTTTTAAATAAAAAAAATGCTTTTTGTAATTATATCCAAACATAAAATAGCTTCTACTGTTTTATAAGAATTCTAAAAAAAAGAATATCTCATAAGTAGTTGCCTGCAACTTTAAACTTGGAAATTCTGCAAATAAATCAAATATACAAAAATTAAAATGTATATTTTTCTAAACAGTAATCTTCTAGTTGTGAAACATAAATGTAACTTCTCAAAGCAATGTCTTGAAGCTCATCTATATCACTAACTGGGGCAATAACAGAAACCACTATATACCCTCAATTGAGAAAGAATGGGAATCCAACCAAATAGCTGGAGCAAAAGGTGAGAAAGAAAGAGAGAATAGATGCCTCAGAAGCAATATTTTGTAGATAGACTAAAGGTTACTTATGAAGGGGACTGGAGGCCAACAAAACAACAATGGACAACAGTAAGACAGGGTAAAATTAAAGACTTGCCAGTCAATCCATTAAGCATAATCAAAATGTGTTCACCAAACTTAATTGAAGCCAAGAAAGCAATACGAAATCCTCACTCTACAGAATGATTTGGACGAAGTGAGTTTGCCAAATCCAACACTAGGCTCATATCTCTTGCCTTTTTATAAAGGTAAAATGTAAAGATATCCTTTTAACTTTGAGTGAGTTGTATGTATATTCCTTCAACAAATAAAAGTAGCAATCAAATAGTTAAATTATATAACTAGTAGTAATTAAGTTTGTCATCAAATATTTCACTAAATTTAACTAATGGTTTTATCACCTATGATATGCATGTGACTTATTAATATTTTTTTTACTTTTATTTTTAAAATATCTAATTAAAATGATAATATAATCAAACTTTATACCAATTCAAAATGTATAATTTTTTTATTTTATGAGTTATTTTTTAAAAAAATTAGAAAAGTGTGTTAGTTGATCACCTACATATCAAGTGTAATTGAATTATCTCTTATATTTAATAAAATATTAAATTAAAAACTTAATTGTTACAAGTTATATAGTTTAAATGTCTAGTTGTTACTTTTTTTGGTTGAAAAGGTTTATATACAATTCACTCACAGTTAAAAGGGGTGTGTGAGTACTTTACCCTTATTATAACTACAAGTTTAGTGTGATACAAAGAAAAGAAATGAATTGAAATAGAACATATAAAATCTCCAAAGTTAAAACCTTCCATTTTCATTTCATTTATTTTCTTTCCGTCTTAGCAAGCATGTACTTAGTTGTTTTTGAAATGTAAAAAGAACAATGAAACAATCTTGAGTCCTAGGTTATAAAACTCTTATATCCAGGCAGTGGTTCAACACAACCATTGAAAAACTTAAAACACATGTAAGTACCATATTTTCTCATATAAAATTATTATCGTGGCATGTGTATAATTTTTTTTAAAAAAAATATTGAGCTTCTAGGTGGTCTGAGCATATATAGTAACATAAAAGTTGCTAATTCAATAATGCTCCTGCAATTGCAATTTTGAGATGGTTTATCTAGGAGATGCCAACTCGATGTTTGCCTTTAACAACAATACTATAAACAATCAATTCATTTGATTATCCTGAACGCAAACATTATATTTAGCGCTCAAACCAATTTCTTTCACATATTAAACAATTGAGCTTCACTTTTAAAGACTTTGTAATGCATAGTTTTATTTTGATCAGAAACCTTTAATTTGATTAATAAGAATCATTTGGGAAACACTGGTTGCTTGTTTAATTTGCTTTGACTTTTCGGTTGAAAAAGTTAAGTAAATGGAGGTTTCTATTAGTACTTAATTTTGTCCTAGTCATAAAATTAAATTGCGGATCATATCACGTGATACAATTGTAATATTATAAGATAATGTCCCTTCACTATCGTAGTGGCCACATCTCAATTGCTTTACGGCCACAGCGTTAGTTTTTATATAAAAAAAATTTCAAAAATATGTAGTATAGTATTTATTAAAAAATTGCCACTGCAACCACAACCTGCATTACAATAGCTACAAGGCTGGCAATTAAAAACCCTTGTCTTAGTCAAAATTTAAAATAATAGAATTTGAAAAATATTCTTTATTATGCAATTTAAAGGAAAATATAAAAAATTTATAATTGATAATGAAAATGTTTATTTTGTTAAAAAAATGATGATGATGGTAAAAAAAGATTAGTCCAAAATAAATATTTTCATTATCAATAATGATGATGATGGTAAAAAAAAATTAGACCAAAATAAAATGCTCAAAAAGTCCAATCTCTCTAACCCATTTTAATTTAATCTAAATGTCATTGGTTTTGACCCAATCAAAATGTTCTTGTCTCAATTTTAAGCTCATACTTCCTTGGTACAATTGGTAAGCTCACTACTGACTTTGGGCCCTTTTTTTTTTCCATCTAATTAAAAGCCCAAGCCATGGGCCAGCACCCCTTGACAATGACAGCCTCTTCTTGTTCTAGGACAGACCGTGGAGGTCCTAAGAGAATGATTTTTTGTTAGAAGTAATATTATTAAAGTCAGACGAAATACTAAACCGGTAAAACTTTTAGTTTAGGTTCAACTAGTTAGATCAGATGGTTATAAGTCATTAATAAGATACTAATAATTAAATAATATCTTCTCATAAATTATTAAGTCATAACACACATAACTAATAATTAAATATATAATAAAATTTTAGTTTTATAATTATAAAATACTAATTATAACATAATAATAATTAATTAAAAAAAAGTCAAAAAATTTTTAACCATAACTACTCCGGTTCAACAAAAATTAATCGGTTTAGCGATTATAGCCGATTTTTGATTAGCTTAAAACAGTCCAATCATAAATTCGGTTATGAGAGTAAATCATAATTAGAAAAGGAGTTCGGTTTATGGTTTGATCGTCCAATCGACCGGTCAGATCCCGTAACATCAATGGTTGGAAGAGCAAGAGAACAAAAGAGCAAAAGTGTGAAGGGGGATCAATTTTACCTTTTCCTTTGGGGCATTCGGTTAGAGGAGGCAAAGTGAAAGGCATTCATGCAGAAGAGAAGCGCAGATGAATATAGAGAAGATTCCACGGAGAGAGGGGAAAACAGGATTGAAACAATGGAGAGGAGTTGATGGAGAAGAAGAACAATGGCTAAAACCAAGCATTCAGAGAGTGAGAGGAACTGAAACCTAGAAGAAGAGAGAAGCAAATTTATGAAAGACTATGTTTGGAATCACAAATTTTAAGAATTGATTTCATTTATAAATGAAATCTTTGTTGGAAGGTTATAAAATTTAATTTTATAATGATTTTCAAGTATGAATTTTTTTTTTAAATCAAATTAAATTACTTCAACTAAAATTAAATTAAATTAAATCAAATCAAATTAATTTTATTTTTTAATAGTTCTCAACATAATGGAAGGAAAACCACCCTCCTTATTCAAAAAAAAAGAGGAAGAAATGGAGTTGAGCACTTTCGGTGTTGAATTTTTCCTAGTTCTCTGTTGATTATCCTCTTTTTGTTCTCGATTTTTTTTTAGTCAATCGAGAATATTCTTATAAAGTTTGACTCATTTAAATTGTCACATAGGCCTAATCTACTCAGACTTGGAGTGATAGTGGTATAACATTTCTCATGAGATACAAACTATTTTGGTTGATCTGATTTTTTATGGGTTACACCGATGTGGTTGAGTAGCATGTAAAAATCTTGATAATGGGAATTTTTGGTTTTTATTTCATTCTTCTTGATTATAACTTGTTTGTGGGAATGTGAGGATGGTTTTAGGATTTCATCCCTTCGACCCATGCCGGCGCTTCCCCTCCTCTGGAACCTTTACTTTCCACCAAGCCCCTGCATCTCCAACGTCACCATTTCCAATCCTCTACTTTTGCAATAAGAAGCACCTTCTCCCAACGCTGCACCTCCACTCCATGCACTCATGCGCCCAAGCTTATTCCATTTCTTTCCCTTCTTCTCGTGGCCCTCACGTGCCTTTCCCTTAGAGCTTTATTTTTCGTCCAAAATGCTGGAGTTTACGAGCTTCAAAGCTCCATTGTAGAAAGGATAGGTAGATTTTCATTTTCATTTTTTTGTCTTAATTTTATTTGCTTGTTTGGCAGATAATAACACCACAGCTGGTTCCTTTTTCTTTAATTTACTTGTTTTTCATTTAGTTCCATGGTTAACTAGCTTTCGGGTTACCTCTTGTGATGTTTTAAAGTTTTATTTAGCTTGTTCACTATTCTAAATTGAGTAGATAGTGGAGTTCTCTTTTATTTAATTTAATTAGGCTGCTAGATGGGTGACCGTTTCTAATTGTTGAAATATTAATCCATAAATAAGTGACTATTTGACTTTACTTTTGAATAAGATGCATAGGTCCATATGTTTTCTTTCTAGGTGACCTTTTTAAGCTTATTTGCACATTCATCCTATACTCTTGAAAAGAAAAGTTATAATAATCAGAGGCGTATCCTGCTACTTTTTGATATCATACATCTTTTGCATGCTTGTGATTTATTTTGTGCTAACTTCTTGGAGGCGTGTCACTGTTTGCTTAGCTTGCACAATCTTTATTTTTATATGTTATTATTCTTTGTTTTTCTATTATTCCAAATTTTACGCTTTTAGTTCATCTTTATTTTTGCTTTATTGTTCAAATCTGACCACTTTTTTAATCCGATATAGTTTTCTATTAGAATGTTGGCATTATTTTAATTATTTGGGTTTTGATTAAAATTTAATTACCTTGGTATTTATTTTATTTACTTATTAATCTTTAAAAATAAATATAATTTAATTTATGCGTTTAGTGGTCTCGAGTAGTTACACTCTCCCTAACTAAATGTGAGATTGCTCTATAAACTCAATTGCCATCTTCAACCTTGTTTAGGAAATAACTCGAGTTTAGTGGTCTCAAGGGGTTAAATTCTCCTCATGTGCCATGTTCAATTCCCATTAGGATCAATCAACACGCTCACTCATATAAACAAGTTCTTATGATCCAGTGGTTATTTAATCAATCAATCATTCAATTTTTGTAATCAATCAATCACCTAACAATCAAGCATATTTTTAATCAATCATTAATTTTTCTCAAAATCTTTCAACTAGTAATTATTTTTTAAATAAATTACAGAGCTTTCATTCTTAGACACTTCAAACAAACCAACCTTAAATATTTTAATTTAATTCATTATTAGTTATTTTATAAATATTTAATTTAGTTTATTATTTGTTATTTTATATATATTTTAATTTAGATCATTACACAATATTTTGTAAATATTTTTATTTAATTTATTATTTATTATTTAGTAAACATTTTTTATTTAGTCTTTTAATCATTTTTACTTGATTTTGTGGTAAAATTAAATATATTTTAGTTATCAATAATTTACACAATTAACTTTAAAATAATCATTTTCAAGATAAATGTATCAAAAGTATAGTAAAATTATGTTCATGCCATTTCCTGTACATAAATCAACTCCTAAACTTGATTGTATTTCATAGACAGGTTTTAAATTTTTAAAAGAAAAATTTTGCTAATTATTTTCTTTAGCCAAATAAAAATAAGTGACGGCTACTAAATTTTCCTATTAATTTAGTTGTCTCATGTCGCAACTCCCTCAAGGTATGTAGTGACATACAATATAAATGCAACACCAAATTTTACTTATGGTTCTAGCGGCCATCTGGACAAGAAACTCCAAGTATCTCCCCTGCAACTATTATGTAGATGTAGTAGTCTTAGACCAAGAAAAGCTCAAACTGAGAAACAGGTACATTTATTGGCCAAGGTCAATTACAAGAGTTATTAAGGAATGGAAACATGAGCACAAACTAAGAAATTTAATTCGAGGTTCATATTCACAAATTTAGTTTCCAAAATAAACATCTTACCAGTATTATAATGAGTTACATATATCATCTCATATGGTATCACCTGAAATATATGTATCAATGGTATAGTTTTACAATAAACCACTTATACAGGTGTTGCAAGAGAAGTCAAACGTATTGAAAGCTGCCTGTAACTTATCAGTTATAATAGAACAATATTCACAATCTATTACTGAACAATATTTACAATATTCACAATCTGTAACTTATCAGCTGCCTGTAAGTAGAACAACAATGAAGTTAGTACCCAATGCCCATTAGGCCCCGTTTGGTACACCATATGAAATATTGATAGTATAATATAATTAAGACTATCCACATTTACGTAAGATACCGGATAGTAATTTATCTAATCAAAATAATTTTATCCAGTCTCAACTATATAAGAATACATAAGATAAAATAATTTAATCACTATCTTTTATAGAGTAAGGCTAAATAAAATTATTTTAACCAAATATTATGCTATCCAGTGTCTTACTAAAATATTGTATAAAGATGGATAGTATTCATTATACTATACTATATTATTCATCACTTATCCAGTATACCAAACGGAACCGTAATGAATATAAATAGAAATTGAAAATAGAACAAAAAGGCTAATTTAGGGCAGAGGACTCCTCAAGCACTCTATCTCCTCTAATCCCGATCCCTCTTGGTTTAGTATTGATTCTTGTTCATTATTCAGGATCACTAGAACCACTTACTATTACTAATACCTTAGATACTACAGACTATAGCTCCTCACTACTTTAGATAAATGATAGACTGAGGCTTAGTCAACCCCAATAATCTTCATTTGCATTCTCTAATTAACAAACCACCAGTAAATCCCATTTGCAACCTTTATGCTAGAATCTGATAAAAATCAATTTAAATGGCATGTAAGCAAACACTAGCATCTTAAATGGTATCAAAACAATATAATAGGATTCTATTACATTCATAGATCCTAGAGATGTAGCATTTTAGATCAATTTAATTGTTAACTCTCTCAAGCTTCCAAACACTTATTAAAAGCAACACTCAAGGTAGTCAAAGGCGAAAGGCGCCCTTAAGGCGCTAGGGATTTTTAACGCTTTGAAGTGAGAAGTGCTAAAATGCGCACACCTCACTAGAGAAATGTGTTAATATTCGAAAGGAAGAAAAAAGTAAAATATTTGATTATTTTCTATTAATTTTCCATACAAATTAACTATTTAAGTATAATATTCATAGGAAAAATAAAAGATTAAGATATTCGATTTACAAACCCTAAGCTGCTTGCTACTAAGAGTTTCAAAGTTCGACAACTAGTTATTTTTTCAATATTCTAACTATGTTACCCTCTTTTAGTATATAGTTAGCAAGATAGACAGTTAGGCTTTTTGAGTTTTTTTACAGTTATCAATAAGGCGCCAAACGCGTGGCTTGAGGTGCTAACCCTTCTAGAGCCTCACCTCAGCATCTTAGGTGCGCCTTTTTGAGCCTTTGACTACACTAACAACACTTAAGTAACCCCAAAAGCAATCATCAGGTTGGGCTAATATTTTGAAAATCAGACCAGACTGGTTGGATGGATCATACAGACTAGCCAATATTCTTCTTCTATTCAAGGCTATCTAATCCTTGTAACTGCTTTAGTCAGAACTAGTCAGACTATCTCAGCAAATAGTTTGGATAATTTATACAACAATGTTAATAGGTGCCAAAAGCAATGTGATTCTAGTTGTCAAGAACGTAGAAAAGCAATGCAACTAACTTGATAACTTGCGCTGAAAAATATTTGTGTAATTCTATTTATATTTCAATGATGTAATGACCAGAAGTATTACTCATTTTGATTACATACAAATCAAGAAATTCATCATCCAAGATATCTTCCTTACGTTTTCTAGATAGAGTATGTTAATCATAATGACATCAGGTTTTTATATAGTCTCTCCAACAGACCCAAAAAGTAATCAATTACTTATTTACATTGATGAACAATTGTGCACATGCAGCAAAGAGTAAAATCATGCCAAACTGAAACAGTAAACAGTCAAACAGTAAATGATATACATGTAATGGGCAGAAAAATTAAGTAGCACTTGCATAGGATTATAAGGAGAAAAAAAAATATGTCATGGGCAGAAAAATTAAGTAGCACTTGCATAGGATTATAAGGAGAAAAAAAAATAACTTACAATGGGAATATTACTTGTGAGCTCAACACCAGTATGGAACTTCTTTTGTAGGTCGTAGACTGCTTTTGGTTGACCATTCTTAGCAGCCATTATAAATAACTTAGATGCCATCTTCACAGCTCTTTTTACCCCAATCCGTTTGAGATACATGACACTAATGTTATAGTGCCTGCTAACCTCTTCATTATCAGCACTCTCTTCAGTACATTCTTATGCCTGTGATTTGTACAAGATATTTATACTATCCGTAGATATACACACAGGTGAACACAATCTTTAGGTCGCTATACCATATTAAAAGTGAGTATAAGAAAATTGATTACAGCAGGGGCAATCCCTCTGCTTCTCCCCTTCCCAAAACATTTCAAGACTCGAACACTACGTGAAGGCATGCTTTCTTCAACCTCTCAGTTTCTACAACTAGTTTAAGAAATATTAAATGCACAACTTGGATTTCATAGGTTTCTCACATTCAAACAGGACCCAAAAAAAAAAAAAAATAACTCACAAAAATGGGAAAAAAATAATTCTGCAGCTTGAAACTAGATAAAATCATTTAAGGAGCAATCACATTTTAAGAAATGAAGAAATATGAATATAATTCAGGCAGGTTAAGCAAGCCAATAAAAATAAAAAAATCTCTGGTTCAAGTAGAGAAGGAGAGAAAACATAATAATTACATTTGTCTGATTCTTCTTCACTCTATAGCCTTCTACAAACATACTCCATCCCATTATAAGCAGAATATAGTTGCAGTTTTGATCCAAGCGTATGCCATTTCAGAGCTTCATTATAGTTTTTTTCAACACCAGCTCCAACTCTGCAAGCATATTCAGTTATAACTCTTAATATCAAGTGTCAATCCCCTTTCAACATTGTATCAAAAAATCTTCTTGCCTTGTTCACTATACTGTCTGAACAATAAACACCCATCAAACCATCATAAGTAACAACATCAGGTTCTAACCTCTTTTAATCATCATATAACACATATCCTGAGTTTTTGAGGACTTCTTTACATAATGCATCAACCAATGTAGTAAAAGATACTTTGCTTTAATGTTTTATTCATGATTTAATTCAGCATAACACGGAGTCAATTATTAGACAGCATTAGGGAAAACTTATCCATCAACCATGTGAGCACATAAGCTGCAAAATGATTGTGCAGCACATTGGCTTAACCAATTGTACCTCCACCTTTTGAAACAATTTGATGACAGCTCTGTCTTTTTTTCGGTTGATTTGGGTTTTTATAAATAATGCTCGTTATAAAACATCAACCTTTTGTGGCTTTCCTATATTCGTTGATGCTTTATGTAAAAATGAAATGATCATAGAAGCTCAGGTTACATGCTATATATAACGACGATAAAAAGAGGTCAGAAACCTAATATTGTTAATCACAATGCTTTTTTGATGAGTGGATGTTGTTTAAACAACAGAGTGAATGAGGCAAGAGAATTATTTGGCACCTTAATTGGTCAAAAGGGGAGTGACACCTAATCTCAGGAGTCACAACAACATCTTCCGATCTTCGAGAGTGCAGAACAAATGCTCCCCCATTACAGAAAGAATCAAAATCCACGAAAATTGATCAAGATGCTGGCCTGATTCCTCGGATCTAATAATATCCATATCTATGCGATGCTGTAACACAAGTTGAAGCCACAGATTCACCGAAATAATCAACAAAACGAGCAAGGTAGATGAAGATGCTGCTAGGAAATTGGGAGATGGCATACCACCACTTTGCGTTCGACATCTTCATCAACCGCCGACAAGAAAAACCTAAGTTCTAAACTGATCCGATACGATGATTCAACAATTACAATTACGGAGGGTCGCTTATATATGAATCCTGATCTTCCTAAATTGCCCCTGTACTTTCTCGCACCGACTCGCCAAACGCATGACGCATGACTGTTTTCCTTTATCTTGCCTGCCGCTGTTTCTTTTTTTTTTTTGGTTTTTTTTGGTCTCCCGCAAACGGCAACCTTATTTTTAGTGACTTAGTAAGGCCGTTGGTCGTTACAACGCCTGCTAATACACGACATTTCTTTGAAATTGCAAACAGCAGATTTGGATTGTCTTTCATTTATTGTTTATTTTAGTAGAATTGATTTTAAAATAATTAATGTGAAAAGAATAAATGTGTGTTTGAAAATGATATTGTAAAAGTTAGTTTAAAACAATTATTTTTGTTTGGATAGTGTAAAATAAAATCACTTTTAGAGATAAAATTATTAAAAAAAATGTGTAATATAACAAGAAAATTGAGATGTGTGAACTGTAACAATTATTACTGCAGGGTACCTATGTAATCGAGATCCAGCGTTTGAAGAAACCTAAGATATATTGCTTGGAAAAGAATTGGTTTTTTCAACCGCAATCCCCCGTTTGCCTGCTGTATAATTAAACCAAACATGATAGTATATTGTTGAAAAGTTAAACAAACTGGCAACAAGTCATTTATCGCATCATGCAAAGATATTTTATGCTACCTTTGATTTTCAATAAATTTGATTTTAAAATTTTTGAATTAAATTTGAGTAAAATAATTTATATTAAAAAAAAATTACATTTAACATAAAACTAAAAAGTAATTGTTTAAGAACAAACAGGTTTTTAAGACTATAATCACTATTGAAAAATAAAGCAAATGTCAAAATGAATATGACAAAAAGTGAACAAAATCTCATTTAAGCCTCCAAAAATCAATTTAAATAGTACAAATGCTCACCCAAACATATATAGTTAAATAGTTGTCATCAAAGTATTTGATCTTTTAAGTAGTTATTGTCATAGTCTAACTCTTTAAATGATATGACAATCTATAAATGGGTGTTGATATAAAAATACTTTTTATACTGACAGTGAATAAAAAATAAATTCTAATAAAAAAGACATCAAACTTAATCTTAGAAAAATACATACCATAAATCCAATTACAATTGTTATGATTGTTAAACAATCCAAAATATAAGTAAAATGAAAATTATACTATACTCATATGCATATCTGCTTATTAAAAGTGTCAGAACCTATTAACCAAAAAAAATTAAAAAGGGGAAAGGAGACAAATTAAATATGGGTGGAAGTTGGGAAGGTGAATTTAATGGGAAGGGTTAGGCATTAAGAAAATGCAAAACATAGCCTGTGTAATGAAATGCAGGCCAGTAGAAAATCACATGCAAAACTATTTGTTTTGCATGCGTATAGCCTCTATAAATAGAGGGCTTAGAAGGCATCTAATGGCAAAAGAAAAAAGAGAGTTTCTGATAGTAAGAGGGAGATATCTGTTAGAATCGATTATCTTGGTGGTATTCAAAAGTGCCGATTCAGTATAATTCTCATGTATTTAGTGAGTATTTAGAATGCTTTTAGGTTATTATCCTAGTACCACCTTATTTTTGTTTAATTTTTCTTAGAAGCTTATGATGGTGATTTTACTATGATTTATATTCTGTTATTGTTATACACATTATGATTTATGAGCTTAGAGTTAAATACTCTAATTTTTGAATTGCTATATTTTACTGTACAAATTTAGTATTTTGAATTAAATATATTTTTATTGCACCAGTATATCTTGAGCATTACATTTATTTCTGTCCATATTTATAATTTTAATATTTATGTTATGATTATGCATATAAATTATGCTGCTAATATTTTGATAATATATTTGGAATATCAGAGGCATTAGGAAGAACTCTTAGTATACCATGGTATGATAAACAACTACTTTGCTATGAGATTTATGTTTGCTTGATGCCTGGGCATAAATACTTGGGGCTATAGAAATGATTGGCTGATGCCTGGCTGAAAATATTTGGGGCTGAAAGTTTAAAGGTTGATGCATGTGTTAAGTTATTCTTCTAATAAAGCCTAAAAATATTTCTATAAGAAATTATTGTTTGATGAGAAAAAATTTTCATAAGAGGGATTCTTTATAAATATGAGATTCCTTAAAGAAGGATTTCTTGAAAAAAAATACTTCTAATATATCAGAATTTGAATTCAATTTTATTGATTATTAGATAAAAGCATTGGGGTACATTTATGATATTTAATCCTTATTATTGGTATAAAGTACACTTATATTATTTTTAAATAGTGACACTTGAGTATTCTTGTACTCATTGAATTGTAAAACTCACTCCCTTTTATACTTTTTTTTCATAGTCGGATCAAAAATTTTCTTCACCTCTAGCTTAAGGAACTGTTCACTCCTAAAGTGACACAGATTCCTTTTATGGAGATTATTGAAGATATGAATATCTAATGTTGCAGTCATAGGGTTAGATCCATTTATCTTGCATATGGAGTGTCTATAATTTAACTAAATGATAGACCGTATCAATCCTAAGAGAATCATGGGCCAGGCCCATTGCCTCCCACATGGAACACGTGCAAGAATTATGAATATTCAAATTGGGAATATTCTCCCAAATCCCACATCATATGGCTGAGATTCCAACGCCAACGCCATTTCTACCCCAGACTTCAGCCTCGGCACCATCATTGCCCAAAACTCCAGCACGACATCAATGACACTCTGTCTATATAAACTCACCAAGGAACACACGTCTAGGTATGTTCTCTTTCTACTATCTCCTCTCCATATAGCTCTCATACTAACTTAAGCATTGGAGTACCTTGCAAGTACCCTTCCCCGACACCTCTACGCTCATCAGCCATTGCACAGCTACAATAATGCTTCCAACCAACCTAGGTGTAGTGACTCCGATCGTCTTTGAGGCAGAAAGAAGGAACATCTGGCGCTGTCTGGGGAAAAAAGGTAAAACTTTCCTAAAACCACAATAGTTTTTCTAAAATTTTTAGGTTAAGGAAACACAACAAAGTATGGTCAAGACTTACAACTAAAACAACCACCAACAATTATCTCACAAAGTAGAGGTAGCACATACTAACAATGGACAAAACACAAATGAGGCACTCATACACACACTCATGGATACCATACAAAAGATGCAACAATAGTTAGTTGAGTTAACTCGACAGTCCCAAGGAAATAAGGAAGAAAAAGGGGAAACCCAAAATCACGACTAGCTTGAAGGATCGCAAATGATCAAAAAAAAAATCAGGTTATGTATTCCTCTTCTTACCCATTTTTTGAGTTTATCATGTCTGTTTCGTTGCCCAACAATTTTAGATTACCAAATACCATTGAGTTATATGATAGATCAACCAATCCACAAGAATACCTTGACATGTTCAAAGCAGTAATGCTTTTAGTAGGTAATTATGATCCAATTAGATGCAGGGCTTTACGAAGCACATTAAAGAAATCTGACCAACTATGGTTCTCATTGTTGGAATCGAAATCAATAAATGATTTTTCTGAACTAGCCAACAAGTTCCTTATGCATTTTTCAACAAACAGAGCATACAAAAAAACCTCGGCCAGCTTGATCAACTTCAAACAAAGGGAGCACGAAACCTTGAAGGAATTCCTCGGTCAGTGTAATCGCGAGGCCATCCAAATTAAAGATTTAAACCCAGCTGTCTCCTTGCATGCAATCATAACCAGGCTACACCCAGGACCATTTGCAGATTCACTAACAAAAAAACCCTCGACAAGTTTTGATGAGCTACGACAATGATCCATGGGATACGTCAATATGGAAGAAACAACAAGAGCTAGAAACATAAACATGACGTACAATAGATCAGAAGATGAAGATCAACACACACACCGACCAAGAAGGAGAAAGCACAGGATAGAAAGAAGTCAAATTTTTGTGAGGAAGTTACCACAGCTAACCAAGCTCAGCAGCTAAACTCCCTTGAATAGGGATATGGATCAAATCCTCAAAGAAATTTACAACTCGAAATATCTAAGATTGCCACAATCACCACCGCCTCAAGATCATGTAATGGACAAATAAAAAATGTATGACTTTCACAGAACCTGTGGGCATACAACCAGGGAATGCATTGCATTAAAATATAAAATAAAAGACCTAATCAAAGCTAGCCATCACAGTCGGTATGTACAGAGAAGAAATGAGGAATGAGACCAAAGATACAGACGATGAACACCAAGCCCCAAATGTAACATCCTTATTTGCCTAAGTCTAAATTTTAAAAACCGTAATTAGCCTTAATGGTCGTTTATTTATTATTTGATGTTTATTGCCCTGTTTGATTTTTAATAATTGTGTTGTGATGTCCAAATTAAAGAGAGCACTAAAAATTACCCTAGGAAACTAAGCACTAGTTAAAATGTATAATAGAATAATGAAATCTTAACAGTAGCAATTTAGTAACTTTGAGTCTATGAACATGGGCATTTTTGTCTAGTGAAAAATTAGAAATCAGTAATTAGCTGAGATTGACCATTGAGTCCACTGAATTATTTCTAGTCACTTTAGAATTTATAGATGAGAATAACATAACAAAATTAATAAAAAAGTGACATTTATAAAATTAGTCAATTAGAGCATGACATGTGGAAGCATACCATTGGATAAAAATTTGGCCAATAAGAGAGTGACATGTGGCACCATGTGATTGGCTAAGAATTGGCCAATAAACTTGTGACATTTGGAAGCCAACATTGGTTAAGAAATCAAATAATGACATGGTGACACTTGGAAGCTCACCATTGGTTAGAAAAATCTATCATTACCTAGCTAGATAAACTAAACTAAATTAATCTAGTTCCAATCTAACTAGCTTAGTTCCATTCTAACTAAGTGTCATAATTAATTAGATAACCATGTGATAAAAGGCTTACATTTGATTGGCTTGCCTAACAAGACAAATTTGCTTAGGTAATACACAAACACACTAATCCCTAATGACACCCTAACCCATGGCCTAACCAAGAACAAGAGAGGAAAAGGAAAAAGAAAAAAAGAAAGAAGAAGAAGAAGCCATAGTCACGTCCAAGGAGAGGTGGAGGAGAAAGAAGAAGCGAAAAGAGAAAAAAGAAGAAAATCAAGCTAAAACTACTAACAAACTCAAGCTTCAAGAGGTAGGAACTCAAACTCCATCCTTTCTCTTCTAAAATCAATGAGTTTCATGGTGGCCTATCACTCTTTGATCCATGGGTTTTCGTGTTCTTAGGGCTTTAAGCTTGAATATGGGTGATCTATGGCAAGATAGCTTAGTTTTGTGAAGTTTGTGAGCTTAATCTCAAGTGAATGATGAACCTTCCTTATGTTGCCATAGCTAGGGTTTGGTTTGAATAATTTCACCCATGGCCTAAACATGATGGTCGTGTATGGATTTGTGTTCTATGAAGTGATTTAGA
Source organism: Castanospermum australe (assembly GCA_019955255.1). Lineage (NCBI taxonomy): Eukaryota > Viridiplantae > Streptophyta > Magnoliopsida > Fabales > Fabaceae > Castanospermum > Castanospermum australe. The sequence continues at coordinate 115,254 of NSJW01000617.1, read as the reverse complement.
CTTGTTCTATGTATGATTTTTATTTAAATAGCTAAGAATCATGTGTTGGAGACCTTGATAGTCCATGGCCATACTAGGGTCTATGATGGAGATTTTGTGATTCATTTACTTTTATTTTAATCTTGTTAATAAATTGTAATTTTAAGGTTTCCATGGAGTGTTGATACTTGTTTATGCTTCATTGGACATATTGGAGTTGAAAAGTGATGAAGATTACTCCATGAGGCCTATGGCTATACTAGGGTTCTAAAGAGAGTATTAGGTTATCTATATACTTGTTCCTTGTTAGTAAGAAATGAAAATGAACACTTATCATGTTTTAACTATGCTTTAAGATTCAATTTTTTAGCTAAATAGTTACAAATTAACTTGTTCATGTTCTAGGTGAATCATGATCATAATGGAAGCAAAATAAGGTAACCTAAATTTCTAAGTGACTATAAGTTATCTAGCGTAATTGGATATTGATTTAAGTAAAATGCTAGTGAAATGTTTGGAAAATTTGCTTGATGCACATCATTGGAGCTCATGGCCATAGTGAAGTAGTTTGAGAAAAAATATGGCTAAATTAGGTATAAGTTATCTTTTAGTCATTTTAAGATTATCTTAATTTCATTCAAAGTGAAATGAGTAAAAGAAAAATTATGGTATGCCTAAGTGTGGTTCACGGCTATGTATGGTTCAAGAGGGATACACTTAAGCCACACAAATACTAAGTTAGGTTTAGGTGTTCTAGTGTTACCTTGATGCATTTTGGATGAGTTAATGTAGTGGAGATTTAGAAAGATGCCTTTATGGTTTATGAACCCTAGATGCTAGGTAAATGGCCTTATTTGTTCTATAAACATTAAGGTAGAAGATGACATCCTATAATAAAGCTTGGTACATTTGAATAAGTTTAGCTATTAAGAGTAAAATAATTACATGCTCACTTTAATTTAAGTGAAAGATGCAAAGGAAAATTTGGAAATGATCCTCAAAGTAAGGAAAATAAATTAGAGGTGATCCAAAAAGATTTGGAAAGAATTTCTGATAAGATATCATGGAAAAAGATCCATGAGAAGCCCTACATGTGTCTATGGTCCACTGTGTGGATATGTTGAGTGGAATCTACCAAAAGGGTGTGGTATGACCACTTAAGTTAGGGGATGCCCTATGTCAAGGGAGAATTCTCAATTATGCAAATTGCAATGGCTATGGTTAATGATTATATTATGGGACCATGTAGGCAAAGATGATTAAAGGAGGGCCAAGGCCTAAGTAAAAGCTTTTGTGAGCATGTAATTAATTGAAAGGATGTCATGAGGTAACTTGTTGTAGATTTTGCATATTCTGATTGTTTACTAACCGTGAAATAGTTTTTCTGTATATTATACAGCTGAAAATGTCACTGATTTAATTACTGTTTTTAAATCTGTTTGAGTGTCTATTGAGAAATTATATTTCTCACCCCTATTATATGTGGTATTTCCAGATTCTCCAGCAGCAAAGTGAAGATGAGAGTTTTTGTTTTCCTGGTTATTGATGTTGATATGGTTTACAATCCTGAGCAGGATGTGCTTGAGCTAATGTCCTTGGGATGGAGTTATGGATGCCAATGGGGAATTAGCTAATGCCATGAGAGAACAGGCAGCAGCCACAAATCGGGTTTTTGCAACATCTGCAAGAGAACCCATATAGAAATAACCATCAGGATGAGAAACATGAAGATAGAAATGGGAATGGAAATGGAAACCCACATCGGGGTGCTTCACTCGGGAACCTACAGTTTCAGGGCTGAGTTCAGGAAGGCTAAACCACCATCCTTTAGAGGAGAATAACCCAGTAGTAGCTGAGGTGTGGCTGATACAACTAGAGAAAATATTTGAGGTGATGGGCTATATTGACGCCCAGAAGGTGACTTATGCCACCTATATGCTAGAGGGAGAACTTGAATTTTGGTGGCAATGAGCTAGAGCTTTACTTGAGGCTCAGGGAACTCAGGTTACTTGGGAATTTCAAACTGCCTTCTTAGAAAAATATTTCCCCTAGAGTGTTAAAAATGAAAAAGAAGTAGAGTTTATATAGCTAAGATAGGGAAATATGTCTATAAGTCAGTATGTAGCAAAATTTGAGGAGTTAGCAAAATTCTCCTCATATTTGAGATATAATCAGGATGAAGCATGGAAGGCTACAAAGTTTGAGTGGGGTTTGAAACTATAAATTAAGAAGGACGTGGGGGCCCGAGAAATTAAAAATTATGCAATGCTGATGACTAAATGTAGAATAGCTGAAAAGAATATCATGGAGTTAACGAGAAATAAGGAGAGACAAAATTTCTTTAAGAGAAAGAGAGATGGAGGAAGAACAGCGGGCAGTAATACTAGATTCAAGTCAAACCAAAAAAAAGGGAAACAAACACAAACAGGCAATGCTTGCAGAAAATATGGCAAATTCCATGGAAATAAACATTGTTTGTAAGGCCAAAATGTCTGCTATGCTTATGGTAAGCCAGGTCATATGGCTAGAGACTGTCCCTAGAAAAAGGAAGCTAATCCTGTCCTATCTAGACCACAAACCAGAGGAAGAATTTTTACTCTTAGTGGAGAAGAGGCAACTCATTTTGTAAAGCTGATACAGGGTAAGTGTTTAATCTAGGATAAACTTTTAACTGCATTGTTTGATTCAGGAGCTACTCACTCTTTCATATCTGTTGATTGTGTGAATTGTTTGAAACTGCTTGTGTCTATTCTACCATATGATTTGTTCATTTCTACTCCCACTGGAGGCAACATATTGACTTCTCAGGCCTATTTACATTACTGTATTCAAGTAGAAAATAATCTGTCTATTCTTGATCTTGTCTGTTCACCTTTGTCTAAAATTGATGTCATTCTTGGAATATATTGGATGTCTGCCAATAATGTTATTTTGAATTGTCCAAAAAAATCTGTTGTATTCTTGCCAAAACCAGAGCACACACAAGCACTTGATGAATCTGTATTCCTCACTGCCATCCAGCTCATGAGATGTTTAAACACAGGATTACAAAGGTATGTTCTCTTGTCTTCTTTAGATTATGAGGTTAAGCAGAATGTAAATGATATCCCTGTAGTAAGAGAATATCTAACAGTGTTTCCCTTGAAGTCACCAGTTTACCACCTGAAAGAGAAGTTGAATTTGTAATAGATTTGATTCTTGGAGTAGGTCCTATATCCATAGCACCCTACAAAATGTCTCCTTTAGATTTGGGTGAGTTGAAGAAACAAATAGAGGACCTATTGGCTAAACAGTTTATACGGCCAAGTGTGTCACCTTGGTCAGCCCCAGTGTTATTTGTGAAAAAGAAAGATGAGAGTATGAGATTATATGTAGATTATAGATAGTTAAATAAAGTAACATTGAAAATAAATACTCACTCCCTAGAATAGATGATTTATTAGATCAACTTAGAGGAGCAACAATCTTTTCTAAGATAGATTTAAGATCTAGTTATCACTAAATTAAGGTTAGACAAAGAGATATTCCAAAAACTACATTCAGAACTAGGTATGGGCACTATGAGTATTTAGTTATGCCATTTGGTCTCACAAATACCCCACCTGTATTTATAGATTACATGAGTAGAATTTTTAGACCTTATCTAGACTAGTTTCTACTTGTTTTTATGGATGATATTCTTGTATATTCTAAGACAATGGAAGAACATGAACAACATTTTAGAATTATGTTGCAGGTTTTACAAGACAAACAACTGTATGCAAAATTAGAAAAAATTGAATTTTGATTAAGAGAGGTAAAATTTTTAGGTCATGTTGTATCTCAAGGAGGTGTATCAGTAGACCCTAACAAAATAGAAGTAGCAATTAACAGAAATCAAGAGTTTTCTTGTATTGGCAGGGTATTATAGAAGATTTATAAAAGCATTTTTACAACTGGTCATGTCATTAACAAGACTAATTAGAAAAGGGTAATCCATTTGTGTGGTCAAAAGAATATGAGGATAGTTTCCAAGAATTGAAAGTTAGGTTAACCACCACTCCTATGTTAGTAATTCTTGACCCTTTAGGGAATTTTGTGGTGTACAGTAATGCATCTAAGAAAGGTCTTAGATGTGTTTTGATGCAGGATGGAGGAGTAGTAGCCTATGCCTCTAGGTAGCTTAGACCACATAGGAAAAACTACCCAACTCATGATTTGGAATTAGCAGCAGTGGTTTTTGCCTTAAAAATATGGAGGCATTATTTATATAGGGTTAAATTTAAGGTGTTTAGTGACAACAAGAGTCTGAAATATCTTTTTGATAAAAAAGAGTTGAACATGAGACAAAGAAGATGGATGAAATTTTTTAAAAATTATGATTTTGAATTAAAATATCATCTAGGAAAAGCCAACATAGTGGTTGATGCACTTTGTATGAAGTCACTACACATATCCATTTTAATAATTCAAGAGTTTGAACTATTAGATAAATTTAGAGACATGAGTTTGTCAGTAACAGTGCAATATGGTAGTTTCGGTATGAATGAACTTAAAATTGTAAATGAACTCAGGAACTAAATTAAAGAAACCCAAAAATCAGATACCTTTTTGTAAAACTTGAAGAGTCAAATTGATCAGGGAGAACATAAAAATTTTAGCCTATTAGATGATGAAATAATGTTATATCAAGGTAGGTTATGTGTCCCAAATAACAAAGAATTGAGAAATAAAATTTTAGAAGAGGCCCGCTGTAGTAAATACACCATTTACCCTGGTACCACGAAAATGTATCATGATCTTACAAAAGACTTCTAGTGGTCAGGAATGAAGAAAGAAATTACAGAATATGTAGCAAAATGCCTAACCTATCAAAAAGTGAAAATTGAACATTAGAAACCATGAGGTTTGCTACAACCTTTAGATATACTTGAGTAGAAATGGGATAGTGTTTCTATGGATTTTGTGATGGGATTGCCCATAATCCCTTCAGGATTTGATTTCATATATGTTATTGTTGATAGATTGACCAATCAGCACATTTCCTCCTAATTATAACTAATTATTCACTAGATCAATTAGCTCAATTATACCTAAAAGAAATTATGAGATTGCATGGTGCTCCATCCAGTATAATTTTAGATAGAGATACTAGATTCATTTCCAGATTTTAGGAAACTTTGCAAAAAAGCATTTGGTTCTAGGTTATGTTTTAGCACAACATATCACCCACAAACAGATGGCTAAACGAAAAGAAATATTCAAACTCTAGAGAATATGCTTAGAGTCTGTATGCGAAAACATAAAGGAAGCTGGAAAAATTATCTGCCATTAGTAGAGTTTGCATATAATAATAGTTACCATTCTAGTTTTAGGATGGCAACCTATAAAGCTCTATATGATAGAAAATACATATCCCTATTGTGCTGGTATGAGGTTGGAGAGAGAAAATTGTTAGGGCCGAAAATTGTGCAAGAAACCATAGATTTAATCAAAATAATCAGAGATAGATTACTCACTGCCCAGAGTAGGCAAAAGAGTTAGACAGATCAAAGGAGAAAACTTTTAGAATTTAAAGAAAAGGAAAACGTTTTTCTTAAAATCTCTCATGTGACTGGAATTGACAGATCTCTAAAATCTAAAACGTTGAGTCCTAGATTCCTTGGTCTTTTTCAAATCCTCAGAAAAATAGGACCAGTTGCTTATCAAATAGCACTTTCTCTAAATCTTTCAAATCTTTATGATGTCTTCCATGTCTCTTAACTCAGAAAATATTATCCAGATCCTTCTTACACTATTGAGAGTGAGTCAGTGCAGTTAAAGGACGATTTAACATATTCAATAAGACCTGTACAGATTATTGATAGAAGCCTTAAACAATTAAGAGGGAAAGCAATCCCTTTGGTTAAGGTCTTATGGGAAGGATTAAGTTTTGAGAAGGCTGCCTAAGAAATGGAGGAAGATCTACGAAAATATTTTCCAAAATTATTCATAACAGGTAAATAAATTTTGAAGGCAAAATTTCTTTTATAGGGGAAGAAATATAACACCCCTATTTGCCTAAGTCTAAATTTTAAAAACTCTAATTAGTCCTAATGGTCATTTATTTATTATATACTGTTTATTGCCCTATTTGATTTTTAATAATTGTGTTGTGAGGTCAAAATTCAATATAGTACTGAAAATTACCTAGGAAAACTAAGCACCAGTTGAAATGTCTAGTGGAATAGTAAAATCTTAACAGTGGTAATTTAGTAATTTTGAGTCTATTAGAAATCAGTAATTAGCTAAGATTGACCATTGTGTCCACTAAATTATTTCTAATCACTTTAGAATTTAATTAGATGAGAATAACATAACAAAATTAATTGAAAAGTGACATTTATAAAATTAGTCAATTAAAACATGACATGTAGAAGCATGTCATTGGATAAAAATTTGGCCAATAAGAGAGCGACATATGGCACCATGCGTTTGGCTAAAAATTGGCCAACAGACTTGCGATATTTGAAAGCCAACCATTGGTCAAGAAATCAAACAATAACATGATGAAACTTGGAATGCAACATCTCCATTTAAGAGAAAATAAATGTCTTTTAATTTTCTTTTAAGTAGTTTTATGCATGTTAATACTTAATATTAATAAACATGTTATTATTTAATATTAATAAATATATTATTTAATTGCTAATATTCTATTTTAACATTAAAAGAAAAGGACAGTAAAAATTACTTAAGAGGTGCTAAAAAATAATTGAAATACTTGAAGGAATAGTGAAAACGATAGAGTGACAATTTGATAATTATTGGCTTTTACTTGAGGGCATTTTTGTCCAGTGAAATATTTACACACAGAAAATTAGCTAAATTAATTTTATAAAATTATTTATAATTTTCTAAGCATTTATAAAATTAAATAGAAAAAATTATCATATTTCAACCTAATTAAAAATTTATACTTGAAAAGATTTATATAAATAAAAAATATAATTGGTATAAAATGACTAATAAATATCTAGATAAATGCCTAATTTTAATTAAATAAGAAAAATAATCACTGTTGGACTTAAATAATTAAGTCTATTATTATTTAGTTTTCTGATTTAACTTCTCTCTAATTAACTAGCTACAAACTAATTAAAAATTAAGAATTATGATTTTTTTAAAAAATTTACAAAGCTTGGTTAACAAGCCAAAATGAATAAAAAAACTAAAAAAAAAACCCAAAACTCCCACCATGCCCTAACCCCACGGCCAAGCAACATAAAAGGGAGAAAATGAAAAAAAAAAAAAAAAAGGGAAAGGAAGGGGAGAGAAGGGGGAGTCATGACTGGGAGGGGAGAAAGGAGAAAGAAAAAAAAAAAAAAAGAAAGGAAAGAAAGAAGAAAAATAAGTCAGGAACCTTCCTGAACAGCAACTCCAAGAGGTAAGGTGCTCAAACCCAATTTTTTCTCTTTCAAAATATGATTTTCATGATGATAGTTTATAACTCAAATTTTGCTAGTTTCTCTCTCTAGAAGTTTGAGAGTATTTATGGATGGTTTTGAGTGTGGTGACCCATTTAGGTTAAGATTTTAACCCTAGATTCAAGTGAAAACTCAAGATCTCCAAGTTGACATATTAGAGCTCTTGTTTTAGAAATTGGTTAGGATGTGGTTTTGATGATTTTGTATGGTTAGGAGCTTGATTGGATGTTTTGGAGTTGTTGTGGCACATGAAACATGGTGAAAATCACTTGGAATTGTAAATTTTAGCACCCTTAGCTCATGACCACACTAGGGTTCTAGGGAGATGTTTTGTTGATTTTTATTATAATTATGTAATCTTGTTGGAATTGTGATATATTTATTTTTATGAGCATTTATTACTTGTTGGAATGAAAATATCATGTGTGGTTATGTGTGTATGGCTCACGGCCTTGTGTGGGAATTTGAGAGTTTTGATGAGAAAATGGTTTGGTTATATTTCCTTTAGTAGCTAATGAAAGTTTGATGATTTTAGAATGCGATTTCATGATATGGTGTTAAATTAAGAATAAATAGCCTATATTTGTGATATTTGTTTTCCACTAGCTTTTGATCATGTGAGAAATTCTAGTGAAAGTTATGTGATTTATGTGCTAGATAGTCATTTCAAAGTGTTTCATGAGGAAAGGAATAGGTGTTTTGTTAGAAATGTGGAGTTTAAGACTCTCGTGAATATTTCACATGCCTATGTTAGTAAATTTGAGATGTTGGGACATTGAAAAGTTCTCTCTCAATATGTTACATGCTTACTTTAATTAAAGAGAAAGAGTAAGCAAAGCTTGGATGTGATCCTCTAGAGAAAGAAAATGAATTTTGAGGTGATCCATAAAGATTAGAAAAGAGATTATAATAAAATGTCATGGAAGAAGTCCTACATGTGTCTAAGTCCATTTTATGGACAGCTCCACCAGAGGTGTGGATAGTGGAGTGGAATCCAACAGTGCATATGGAATAACCACTCTAGTTTATGGGATGCCCTATATCAAAGGAGAATTCTCAACTAGTTAAAGTTTGAACAATATAGGAAAAGTTGAAATTTAAAGGGGGTTAAGCCCTAGTTTAAGCCTCGTGAGCATGTAACATACAGTAAAGTTTCAGGAAATGACAAAGGTTAACTGTTATGCATATTTGAGATTATTGACTAACCATGGAACTATGTTTTCTGTACTTATTATAGCTGGAAATGCTATGGAAAGTATATATTTTTTTTATATTTTTATGTATTTGAGTACGTACTGAGAATTTATTTCTCACCCCTATAAACTGTGGCATTTCCAGAGCCCCCTGTAGCTGATTAAGGATGCAGATATGCATCTCCTTATTCATCAACACTGGATGGATGTCTCCTTTCAGAGGACCTAGTTTGTTTTGGTTACTAAAGGAGAATCAGTATAAAGTGTAGTATGATTGTGTAAAATACTTACTCTGGTTACCTTTTCCTGCCAAGCCAAGTGAGGCCAATGGTTTCTTTTTGATGTACATATGTAGGTAGGATATAAGGTAGGTGAAAATGGCAGGCTAGTCATCCTTTAAATGTATAGTAGTATATAATTATGAATAGCTTGAAAATCTCACATCTGTAAAATAGTGTACAATTTTGTTTATGATGTAAATAATGGGTATAGAATGTGGTTGTATGAAATGACACTAAATAGTTTAGTTTGATGCATATCCTTTATAGCAGATAACACATAATTGAGTATATTTACAAGTTAAGGTGGTATTTTTATTCCGTGAGTAATATTTTGTGACTCAGATTTAAATTATGGAGTTTTCGATATGTGACTTATAATTTATTTCCTTAGAAAGAATTTAATATGGACACGTGATCACTAGAATAATGTATTTAATTAATTTAAAAAAATTAACTCACCTAATACTCACATAATATTATCTTTAATAAAATTAAACTAAATTTAATATTATTTAACTTAATTAAATCTAATAATAAATTTTAACACGTAACACAATACCTAATCTAGATAGGGTGTTACATGGAAGCTCACCATTGGTTAAAAAAAGCCACCATTGCCTAGTTGGAAAAACTAAACTAAATCTAGTTACACTCATCTTGTTCCAATCTAACTAGCTTAGTTCCATTTTAACTAAGTGTCATAATTAATTGGATAACTATGACACAAAAGGTTTACATGTGATTAACTTACCTAACAAGACAAATTTGCTTAGGTAATACACAAACACACTAATCCCTAATGACTCCCTAACGCACGGCCAAACCAAGAGCAAGAGAGGAAAAGAAAAAGAAAAGAAAAGAAAGGAGAAGTAGAAGCCATAGTCACTGCCAAGGAGAGGTGGAGGAGAAAGAAGAAGACAAAAGAGAAGAAAGAAGAAAATCAAGCTAAAACTACTAACAAACTCAAGCTTCAAGAGGTAAGAACTCAAACTCTATCCTTTCTCTTGGAAAATCAGTGAGTTTCATGGTGGCTTATCACTCTTTGATCCATGGGTTTTCATGTTCTTGGGGCTTTAAGCTTGAATATGGGTGATCTATGGCAAGATAGCTTAGTTTTGTGAAGTTTATGAGCTTAATCCCAAGTGAATGATGAACTTTCCTTATGTTGCCATAGCTAGAGTTTGGTTTGAATAATTTCATGCATGGCTTAAACTTGATGGTCATATATGGATATGTGTTCTATGAAGTGATTTAGACTTGTTCTATCTATGATTTTTATTTAAATAGCTAAGAATCATATGTTGGAGACCTTGATAGTCCACGGCCATACTAGGGTCTATGATGGAGATTCTGTGATTCGTTTACTTTTATTTTAATCCTGTTAATAAATTTTAATTTTAAGGTTTCCATGGAGTGTTGATACTTGTTTATGCTTCATTAAACTTATTGGAGTTGAAAAGTGATAAAGATTACTCCATGAGGCCTACGGCCATACTATGGTTCTAAAGAGAGTATTAGGTTATTTATATACTTAACTTGTTCCTTGGTAGTAAGAAATGAAAATGAGACTCTTATCATCTTTTAACTATGCTTTCAGATTCAATTTTTAGCTAAATCGTTACAAATTAACTTGTTCATGCTCTAGGTGAATCATGATCATAATGGAAGCAAAATAAGGTAATCTAAATTTCTAAGTGACTATAAGTTATCTAGGGCAATTGGATATTGATTTAAGTAAAATGCTAGTGAAATGTTTAAAAAATTTGCTTGCTGCACATCATTGGAGCTCACGGCCATAGTGAAGTAGTTTGAGAAATCATGTGGCTAAATTAGGTATAAGTTAGCTTTTAGTCATTTTAAGATTATCTTAATTTCATTCAAAGTGAAATGAGTAAAAGAAAAATTATGGTATGCCTATGTGTGGTTCACGGCTATGTATGGTTCAAGAGGAATATAATAAATCCACACAAATACTAAATTAGGTTTAGGTGTTCTATTGTTACCTTGATGCATTTTGGATGAGTTAATGCAGTGGAAATTTAGACAGATGCCTATATGGTTTACGAACCCTAGATGCTAGGTAAATAGCCTTAATTGTTCTATAAACATTACGGTAGAAGATGAAATCCTATAATAAACCTTGGCACATTTGAATAATTTCAGCTATTAAGAGTAAAATGATTACATGCTCACTTTAATTTTATTAGAGAGATATAATCAAGTTAGTTAGAAAGTTAGTTATAGCCATTGCTGTAAGAAGCTTCTAGCTTCATTATAAAAGCTAAGTCTGCAACTGTAATCATCATTCTGTTATCAAATCTATTACCTTGTTCCTGTGTGCTCTTCTACATTTTCTCTGTTTCTCTTGCATGGTATCAGGAGCTACCTGAGGTCCTTCAATGGACGACTGTAATATCTTGTCAACCACACCTGTTATAGTAGTGAAGCATTCACAGAAGACTTCATTTGTACCTTTAACTCCAATTAGGTGCAATCATTCGCTATCCATTAAACTAGATGAAAAAAAAATTCTCTTGTGGAAGCAGCAGATTCTTGTTACGATTCAAGGACACAAACTGCAAAAGTATGTTACTGATAAAGATTCTGCACCTCAGAAATTTGTTTCTCCTGAAGATCAAGCACTAGGAAAGATCTCCGATGCATATGTAGAATGGTTTCAACAGGATCAACTTCTTGTTTCCTGGCTTTTGTCATCAATGACTGAATCAATTCTTACAAGTGTAGTAGGATACAAATCTTCTTGGTAGATTTGGGACAAAATTGTAACCTTTTTTGCCACTCAAAACACGAGCACGAGTTTGTCAACTCAAAACTGAGCTTCAAAATACCAAGAAGGAGTCAAGAACCATGGGTGAATACTTGCTTCGCATAAAGGCACTGATTGATTCACTGGCATCAATAGGCTGTCCAATTTCAGCTCAGGAGCATGTTGAGGTAATCCTTGATGGACTGACAGATGACTATGATGCTTTCATAACCTCTGTAAATTCTAGGCTGGATCCATATACAGTAAGTGATATTGAAGCACTCCTCTTGGCACAAGAATCATGAATAGAGAGGCATACAAAATCTTGTTCAGACACTATGACTATAAATCTCACAAATCTAGAAACCAAGGATAAACCAAATCAGCAAAATTATACACAGTATAGTAACTCCAGAGGAAGAGGTGGTGGGTTCCAATCAAGTCAGTTCAGAGGTCGTGGTAGGTTCAATGGTAGAGGAGGCAGATCTCCAGTCATTTGTCAAGTATGTAATAAGACAGGACATCTGGCGTCATATTGCTTTCACAGGTTTGATCAAACCTATCAACCAAGCAATTACATCTGTGGGTCAAGTTTTAAAGGAAAGCAACAAAGTCAAGCACAAGCCCTGTTAGCCTCTCCAGAAACGTTGGTTGATCAAACACGGTATCCTGACTCTAGAGCTTCAACTCATGTTACTGCAGACTCGAATAATCTCATGTTCAAACAGGATTACCTTGGCAGTGAACACATCCACATTGGAAATGGTTCAGGTTTGAAGATTGACCATATAGGTTTTTCAAGTGTTACTTCTCCATTCAATCCTTTAGTTTCTTTATCCTTAAATAATTTGCTACACATTCCACACATTACTAAAAATATGTTCAGTGTCAGTCAATTTGCCAAGGACAGTGGTGTTTATTTTGAATTTCACCCAACAAAGTGTTTTGTTAAATCACAGGCCAACAGAGAAATTCTTTTGGAAGGGAACATCAAGCCTGATGGACTCTATTGTTTCATTTTGAAGGGAACACAGACATATCACAGAAGTAGGTCTTACCTTACTTGCCAAAGCTTCAATGTCCTTAAAATTATGGGACCAAGCCTTTTCCACAGTTGTATTTCTAATAAATAAACTTCCCTCAAAGTCCATTTCTAATCAAGTTCCACAAACAAAATTATTTCATTTAGTTCCAGATTACAGTTTTTTGAGAGTTTTTGGCTATGCTTATTTTCCATTACTAAGGCCTTATAATAATAAATTGCAATATAGGTCTGTACAGTGCACCTTTATTGGATATAGTCCAAATCACAAAGGTTATAAGGGTTTGAGTCCAACTGGTAGAATATACATTTCTAAGGATGTGGTCTTTAATGAATCCTTCTTCCCTTTTTCAAATTAGTCTCAAAATAAAGTTTCTGATCATACTTCATTTCCTCCTATTTCAGCAAACCCTCCAGTAACACTCTCAGAAAAACCATATGTTGTCAAGCTCATAATCATGCACCAAATCCTGTAAGTGTTTGATAAGGCCCCTAACATGTACGTAAGGAAAAGAATTACGAGAAGCACGGAATCAGAACTGTGTATCGGTAACTAACACCCCATAAGCCGGTAACTAACTCACATGACACAGCTGAGGAAGGTTGGGTTTCCACGTGAGCTAGAAGAGGGATGGATGGTGTGACAGGGTTGATAGACTCTATGAATAATGAAGCAAGGAAGGCGGGAAAGGCAGGCAAGAATTCGGAGGGCATTTGTAAGGAGAGAGCTGAGCACTCTCGAACTTGCTCGGGTATCTGTATTTTCTTCTTTTTCTTTATTTCCATAGCTGAATTGTATCCAGCATTGCCCTCTACTCGACTTCCCCACTGGAATCAAGTAGCAGAGGAGATAAAAGCTTCATTTTATGCATAATTCGTCTGAGTTTTGGGCCAGTCTTATCAACTGGTATCAAAGCTCCCGATCCGAGAGCTGTACTATGGTAAACACATGGATGGAGGCCGGGATTGAAGCTCTAGAGTGCAGCATGAGTTTGATAGAGGGTCTGAGAGAAGAATTCACACAATAGAGGAATGAGAGGCCTCAGCTAGGGAGTTGAGGGAGAGAGAACGAAATGATGCATCAAAAACTAATAAGGTTCCTCTGTGGGAAGACACCAGAAACCTCATTAAGGAGATCGGAGGCCAATTTAGATGAGGAAGGCAAGACAGAGCAGAATTATGGCACGCCCAGAAGTTTGCACCAGGAAGATAGATTGAGGCGGATGGAGATACCACTCTTTTAAGGGGAAGATGCTTATGGGTGGCTCAACCGGGTAGAGAGGTACTTTCTCATCAATTCTATTCCTGATCGAGAGAAGGTACAGGTGGTAATTCTGGCATTAGAAGGAAGGGCACTAAACTAGTTCCAATGGTGGGAGGCACGTACAGTGGAAGTCATATGGACAAGATTCAGAGAAGCTGTCCTCAGGCGCTTTCAACCTGCATTGGCGGGAAAACCATTCGAGATACTATTTGGGCTTCATCAGACTGGAACAGTTGGAGAATTCAGAGAGAGTTTTGAGCTAATCTCGGGACCTTTGAGGCATGCAGATGAAGATATCTTGAGGAGAGTATTCTTAAATGGATTGAAGGAAGAAATAGGAGTAGAATTGAAGTTGCATTAACTGAATTCGTTGACTGATATGATGGATCAAGCTCTGCTGATTGAGGAGAAGAATTGGACGTGTAGAAAGCTTAACTCAACAGGTGGAAAGTCCTCAAGCTGGAGCTATAGACCAGCTCAATCCTCTAAGATGACGTTAACAGACTTGGGAAGAAGATATAATAACGAGATACGGAAAGGAGGAATCGGAATTCAACCAAACCAGTCCAAAGCTCTATCCTTGAACAACAACACAGGGGATAAGGCTACAGAAAGCAGAATGGGAGTCAACTGAAGAAGAGAGTCTAGGAGGCTATCTGATGCTGAGTACCAAGAAAGAATGAAGAAGGGACTATGCTTCCGGTGTGATGAGAAGTATAGCCCTGAGCATATGTGTAAGAACAAGCAGTTCCACGTTTTGCTAATTGAAACACCAGAAGAGGAGGAAATAGGGGAAGAACAGGAGCACGAGCAAGCTATAGAAATGGATCGAGAGTTACAACTCTCCATGCATAGTATTATGGGGATGACTTCTAAGAAATCTCTCAAGCTTTGGGGGGGAGATAAAGGGGGAGAAGATCGTAGTACTGGTAGACTGCGATGCATCTAACAATTTCATAGCCAAAGAAAAAGTTCAGGAGCTTCAACTTCCTATTTTCAATACCCCTGAATACCTTGTGGAGGTAGAGGATGGACATAAAGTGAGGAGTAAGGGAGTGTACAAGGGAGCAGCACTACATATGCATGGAGTGAAGGTTATCCAAGATTTCTACTTGTTTGAACTAGGGGGTGCAGACGTGGTGCTAGGGATGGATTGGTTGGAGAGCATGGGAGAGATTCGAGCCAACTTTAAAGATTTAACATTAAAGGTTGAAATGCCCCACGAGTTGGTGACAATTAGGGGAGAGCCGTCCCTCTGCAAATCGTTAGCTTCCCTAAAAGCCATGGTCAAGGCTTTACAGGATTCCGGAAAAGGATACCTTATAGAATACAAGGTGGTCATGACTGAACAGGAGCTAGGCAATCCGCACTGGGCAGAATTACAGAATTCGTTGGTGGCCTTTGAGGACGTATTACGTGATTCCCAAAGCTTACCACCGGTAAGAAAGCAGGACCATGCCATAAATCTAAAAGAGGGAGCCCAAATTCCAAATTTAAGGCCCTACAGGTATCCTCACTACCAGAAAAATGAACTAGAAAGAATAGTGGATGAGATGTTGACAGCTGGAATCATCCGACCTAATAGCAGCCCATATTCTAGCCCCGTTATACTGGTGAGAAAAAAGGACGGAGGATGGCATTTTTGCGTGGATTACAGGGCCCTAAACAAGCTCACCGTTCCAGATAAATTTTCCATCCCAGTCATAGATGAATTACTGGATGAATTAGGAGGAGCTGCGGTATTTTCTAAATTAGATTTGAAATCTGGATACCATCAGATTAGGATGAAAATAGAGGATATTCAAAAGACTACTTTCAGAATGCATGTAAGACACTATGAATTTCTGGTCATGCCATTTTGTCTATCCAACGCCCCCTCCACATTTTAGTCATTTATGAATGAGGTGCTGAGACCTTTCCTAAGGAGATTTGTGTTGGTTTTCTTCGATGACATCCTAATTTACAGTAAGGATTAGTCATCCCACTTAAAACACTTTCAGCTAGTACTGCAATGACTAAAAGAGCAACAATTGTTCGTGAACAAGAAGAAATGCGCCTTCGGGCAATCTCAAATTGAATATTTAGGCCATTTCATTTCACAGGAAGGAGTGGCAGCTGACCCCAAGAAAGTGAAAGTAATGCAGACTTGGCGGCTCCCAAAGATGTGAAGAGTCTTCGAGGTTTTCTCGGTCTTACAGGATACTATAGGAAATTTGTCAGAGTTTATGGGAAACTTGCTAGACCACTGACTAATCTCTTTAAGAAGGATAATTTTTCTTGGAGGGTAGAAGCTCAACTTGCTTTTGAGCAATTGAAAGCAACCATGACAAGCATACCAGTACTAGCAGTCCCGGACTTCTCCAAGACCTTTACAGTGAAAACTGATGCCTCTAGCATAGGTATTGGAGTAGTTCTGATGCAGGAAGGAAGACCAGTGGCTTATATAAGCCAAGGACTGTCCGAGAGGGCTCAAACCAAGTCAGTATACGAGCGAGAATTGATGGCAGTAGTATTCACTGTACAGAAATGGCGTCATTACCTTATGGGCTGTCATTTCATTATTCACACATATCAACAAAGCTTCAGGTTCCTCACAGACCAAAAATTAATGGGGGAAGATCAGCACAAGTGGATTTCCAAGCGCATTAGTTTTGACTTCGAAATTCACTATAAACCTGGATCCGAGAACAAGGCAGCAGAGGCCCTTTCCCGTAGGATGCAATTTGGAGCAATTTCCACAGTCCAATTTCAAGGGTTGGACAATTTGGTAGAAGAAGTCCAAGCTGATCCCTAAATTGAGCAGGATAATGCAAGAAGTCTTACTTGCAGCCAGACTCTCATCCTGGCTACCAAATAAAGGGAAACTAGTTGATGTATAAAAGATAGGTTGGTGCTACCTAAATCTTCTGCTACTATCTCCCTGATTCTCAAGGAATTCCATGATATTGCAGTGGGTGGTAGCTCTAGTTTCTTCCGAACCTTCAAGCGTATTTCGGCCCTAGTTTATTAGGAAGGAATGAAGAAGGACATCCAGAGAGGTATGTGGCTGCATGTGAAGTATGTCAACAGAACAAATACCAAACCCTATCTCCTGCCAGACTGCTACAACCACTGCCTATTCCAACTCATATATGGTCTGATATGTTTATGGATTTCATAGGGGGACTATCGAAGACACTAAGGGTGGATACCATCTTAGTGGTAGTAGATAGACTCACAAAGTGTGCTCATTTCACTACTCTATGTCATCCATTCATAGCTAAAAAGGTAGCTGATATCTTTATCAGCCTACCACCCCTAGTCCGATGGCCAAACTGAAGTAGTTAACAGATGCTTAGAGACTTATCTAAGGTGTCTCACGGGCACTAAACCGAAGCAATGGCCTAAGTGGCTTAGCTGGGCAGAATTTTGGTACAATACCAATTACAGTAGTTCCACTAAGCTCACTCCTTTCAAGGCTCTATACAGTACTGACCCTTCTATTTTACTCAAAGGGGCATCAGGCCCGTCAGTAGTAGAAGAAGTAAATCAGCTTCTGGCTGACAGGGATCAAATGTTAGCTGAACTCAAGGACAACCTTGTCTAGAAATAGAACCGTTTGAAGGTGCAAGCTAATAAACACCGACGTGAGGTGATCTACCAACCTAGAGAATTTGTTTTTCTCAAAATCCAGCCCTACAAATTACGTTCCTTAGCATAGCGGCTCAATCAAAAGCTCAGTCCTAGGTACTACGGTCCTTATGAAATTCTGGCCCGAGTAGGCCAGGTAGCTTATACATTAAAGCTACCAGAAGGATGTCGCATTCATCCTACCTTTCATGTTTTCCTTCTCAAGAAATCCATAGCAGCTACGGAGACAAGTCAACCATTACCTTCTTTTCTTGCTGAGGACTATGAATTGCAGGTACAGCCAGCAGAAATAATTATTGTACATACCAACACAGCTGGGGACCAGGAAGTCCTAATCCAGTGGAAAGATCTTCCGGCATGTGAAAACTTCTGGGAGATGACGTCTCACATTAAAGATCAATTCCCAAATTTTCACCTTGAGGACAAGGTGAAACTTCTGGGGGGGAGTATTGATAAGGCCCCTAAGGTGTACGTAAGGAAAAGAATTAGGAGAAGCATGGAATCAGAACCGTGTACTGATAACTAACTCACATGACACAACTGAGGGAGGTTAGGTTTCCGCGTGAGCTATAAGAGGGATGGATGGTGTGAGAGGGTAGATAGACTCTATAAATAAGGAAGCAAGGACGACAGGAAAGGCAGGCAAGAATTAGGAGGGCATTTGTGAGGAGAGAGCCAAGCACTCTCAAACCTGCTTGGGTATCTGTATTTTCTTCTTTTTCTTTATTTCCATAGCTGAATTGTATCTAGCATTGCCCTTCTACTCAACTTCCCCACTGGAATCAAGTAGTAGAGGAGATAAAAGCTTCATTTTCTGCATAATTCGTCTGAGTTTTGGGCCAGTCTTATCAGTGTTAATTTGCCAAACAACTCAATGTAGCAACAGGTACTAACAGACATGCAGAATACTACAGGCAGTATTTCTAACTCTGAAGCCACTGTTCATAGTGAAGGACAAGGTTCAGCTAGACAATCAGCAACTGACACCTACTGCAACACACAATCACCAGTTCTAATAGAAAATTCACCTGCTGCGAACAGAACTTATGCAGACAACACTTCTGCTATGAACAGAACTTATGTAGACTACACTTCTACAGAAACCGAACTGTTATAGTAGATGAAGTCTGTCTTACTACTACAACTACAAATCCAGAGGCTGATGTACGAGCTGTTATCCCACCAAAATCATCAACTTCCACATATCCTATGATTACAAGATCAAAGAAAGGAGTATTCAAACCTAAGGTCTTACTAGCAAATGCTGAGCCTTCCTCAGTCAAGGAAGCACTCAACTCTAAGCACTGGAAAGAAGCAATGGACTGTGAATACAATGCTTTTATGACAAATGATACTTGGACCTTAGTTCAGTTGCCTTCCCACAGATAACCCATAGACTGCAAATGGGTGTTCAGAGTTAAAGAGAATCCAGATGGTAGTATTCAGAAATACAAAGCTAGACTTGTCGCAAAGGGCCTCCATCAGTAGCAAGGTTTTGATTTTACAGAAATTTTTTCACCTGTTGTGAAGCCAACAACCATTAGAACAGTTCTAAGTCTAGTACTAACCAGATAATGCGAACTTCACCAACTAGATGTTAATAATGCTTTTCTTAATGGCCAGCTACAGGTAGAAGTCTATATGGTCTAGTCGCCTAGTTATGAAGTAGCAAATAAAACTATGGTCTGTATATTAAATAAAGCCTTATATGGTTTGAAACAAGCTCTTGAGCTTGGTTTGAAAAGCTAGCTAGTACCTTACATACAATTGGGTTCAGTTCTAGCAAGTGTGATCCTTCTTTATTCATTAAAAATACTGAACAACAGTGTACTTATGACTTGGTGTATATAGATGACATTATCATGATAGGAAACTTAGCAGAATACATATAGCAACTCAAGCATCAGTTAAATCATGCCTTTAAACTTAAGGATCTAGGGAGGTTGCATTATTTTTTAGGTTTTGAAGTGAAATACTTGGTGAATGGCAGTATGCATCTATCCTAAGGAAAGTATATCAGGGACTTACTATCAAAGACAAAGATGGACAGCTCCAAAAGCATAAGTACTGCAATGGTTTCCAACTTAAAGCTTACGAAACATGAACCTAATCTCGTGGAAGATCCTAGTCTGTATCATGCAATTGTAGGAGCACTTCAGTATGCCACAATAACTCGTCCAGATTTAGCTTTCTCAGTGAATAAATTCAGTCAATTCATGAGTAACCCCTTGGAGGAACATTGGAAAGCAGTCAAGTGCATTCTCAGGTATCTCAGTGTCATAAGGACTACTGGACTTTTACTAACAAGAGTAGTAATCTTCAACTGTATGGCTTCACCGATGTGGATTGGGGTACTGACCCTGATGATCGTAGATCAACTTCAGGTTCTTGTATTTTCCTAAGACCAAACTTGGTCAGTTGGAGTTCCAAAAAGCAAGCTGTAGTTGCTCGTTCATGTACCGAAGTAGAGTACCGGAGCTTGGCAAATACAGTTACTGAGTTAACTTGGTTGTAGTCTCTTTTAAAGGAATTGCATGTCAAACTCACAAAGCCAATAGTATATTGTGATAATATGAGTACAGTAATGTTGGCCCATAATCCTGTTCTTCACTCAAGGACAAAACACATGAAATTGGATCTCTTCTTTGTCAGAGATAAAGTTTTTCAAGGCTAATTAGCAATTTGTCACATACCCGGCTTGGACCAGATAGCAGACATTCTTATCAAGCCATTGTCAAATAGCATATTTCAGTACTTCAGAAACAAACTCAAGGTCACTGCTTGTGATGCAACCTGACCTTGAGTTTGAGGGGGGAATATTAGAGATGTAATCAAGTTAGTTAGAAAGTTAGTTATAGCCGTTGTTGTAAGAAGCTTCTTGCTTCAGTATAAAAGCTAAGTCTGCAACTGTAATCATTGTTCTGTTATCAAATTTATTACCTTGTTCCTGTGTGCTCTTCTACACTTTCTTTGTTTTCTCTTATAAATTTAAGTGAAAGATGCAAAGGAAAATTTGGAAATGATCCTCAAAGTAAAGAAAATAAATTAGAGGTGATCCGGAAAGACTTGAAAAGAATTTCTAATAAGATATCATGGAAAAGAGTCCAGGAGAAGTCCTATATATATTTACAGTCCACTGTGTGGATATGTTGAGTGAAATCCACCAAAAGGGTTTGGTATAGCCACTTATATTAGGGGATGCTCCATGTCAAGGGAGAATTCTCAATTATGCAAATTGCCATGGATATGGTTAATGATTATGTCATAGGACCATGTAAGCAAAGATGATTAAAGGAGGGCCAAGCCCTAGGTAAAAGTTTCCGTGAGCATGTAATTAATTGAAAGGATGTCATGAGGTAACTTGTTGTAGATTTTCCATATTTCAATTGCTTACTAACCATGAAGCTGTTTTTCTATATATTATACAATTAGAAATGTCACTGTTTTAATTATTGTTTTCAAATTTGTTTGAGTGTCTATTGAGAAATTATATTTCTCACCCCTATTATATGTGATGTTTCCATATTCTCGAGTAGCAAAGTGAAGATAAGAGTTTTTGTTTTCCTGGTTATTGATGTTGATCTAGTTTACAATCCTTAGCAGGATGTGTTTGAGTTGGTAGTTCAGAATGTAACCTATCGTTGGTTTGTGTGAGAACTTGTTGATTGTGTAGTTGTTATATAGTATGTTAGCATAGGATTTCTTTCCTGCATGGCCTTGTAAGGCCAGGTGTTTTTTTGATATAGATATGTACATGTCTTTTCTACAAGTGGAAATTCGATGTTAACACTTTTTTAGACACAGTATATAGTAAAAGAATAAATAAATGTGTACTTGGATGTGTTGTATTACAAACAGAAAATATTAGTGTGTGAGATGATGACATATTTGGTGTGTGCTTGGAATTATTTATCCTAGTGTATGTATAAAGTTAGGAATTTAAGAGTTCATGAATGTTATAATTAAATTTTTAAAATGTTTTATTAACTAATAATCACGTAATCAAATAAATAAATTAGTTAAATTTAATAGATATGTCAGGTGATCAAGATTTTTATTATTTTAGAAATAATTATTTAATACGTGATGTTAATTTTATATTCTAGTATAAGGTCTACAAATTTTAGGTACAAAATCTGAAATTTTATTCCTTACAAATATTGAATTTCTGACATGTAATGGTTTAATTACATTAGATAAAAGTATTATTTAATTGAATAGTTTTTTTAAATAGACACGTAATCATTAATTAACTAAATTAAATTTTTATTTTTTAAATAACAGTTTATGATTTATTATGTAACATAATACCTATATTAGTGTGGATATTACACCAAACGTAGAAGACAAGCCGATCAGCCAAGCAAAACATCGCACAAGAGGAAAAAGTTGACCATAATGATCCAGCAACTGTCCGAGATCTTATATACACGATTTCAGTAGGATTTGCAGGAGGCGGCTAAACAAGCTCAGCACAAAAGAAACATTTGAGGACTATACAAACAATTATGTTGGTGAACAAATCTACTTTCCCTCCTTTCAATTCTGGTTATCCTTTAATCTCCTTTTCAGATGCAGATTTCCAAGGCATAGATCAAAATCAAGATGACCCTATCGTGATATCAATCATTTTAGCAAACTTTATTGTTAAAAGAACATTAGTAGATCAAGGAAGCTGCCCAAACATCTTATATTAGAGCACATTCAACAAGCTGCACATACCTCCTTCAGAATTAAAACCATTCAACGGCAGCTTAGTAGGATTCTTTGGAAAAAGAGTGGAAGTTCGAGGTATGTAGAACAACTAACCATATTCAGGACCAGCCTATCTTCCAAGACTATCTCGGTAAAGTATCTTGTTGTAGAGTGTCAAACGCCATACAACGTTATACTCGGGAGGCCATCACTCAATCAACTAGGAGCAATCGTATCAACGCCACATCTCAAGATGAAGTTTCCAGCAAACAACAAACAAATTGGCATAATTCATGCTGATCAAGCAAAAGCCAGGTTATGTTACAATGAAAGCTTAAAGGTAAGTCAGGAAAGAGAAGAAAAAGATTTACATGATCGACTGACCAAAAAGCACCATGTCAATCTCACAGAGCTAGATCCAAGAAGCAAGCTTACAGAAATCGGACTGTTGCTGCACCAAAAAGCCAAGATAGGAGCAAACCTGATAACCGAAGTACCAGATAAGTTAACTTTATTATTACATGATAATGTTGATCTTTTTGCGTACTCACCCTCTAACAAGCCAGGAATAGACCCAAATTTCATATGCCGTAGACTAGCCCTAAATCCGGATGCAAAGTCCATAGCACAAAAGAAGCAAAAGCTTGAAATTGAAAAACAAAAAGTAGTGGCAAAAGAAGCAAGACAACTATTAGAGGTAGGATTCATACGTGAATTTCACTATACCACATGGCTTTCTAATGTGGTTATGGCAAAAAAAGAAAATGGCAAATGGAGATTGTGTACGGACTTCACCGACCTAAATAAGGCATGCCTAAAAGACTCATACCCATTACTAAGCATTGACAAAGTCTTGGACCTCTTCGGGCTACCAATACTTAAGTTTCATGGATGCTTACTCAGGCTACAACCAAATACACATGCACCCTGCAGATAAAGAGAAGACAACTTTTATTACTCACAATGCTAACTACTGTTATAAGGTAATGCCTTTTAGACTTAAAAATGTAGGTGCTTATCAAATATTAATGGACAAAGTATTTGCATCACAAATCGAGCGGATCATGGAGGTCTATGTCGACAACGTGGTAGCAAAGACACCATCAACCGGAGACCATCCCACTGATTTGTAACACCCTACCTTAGAGGTATTGTGGCACTTACTTTCTTTGGTATTGCTTATAAATCCATTAATATTAGCTTAACTACGGTAGACTATTAAGAAAATAAACTAAAGTAATCCAACACCTTTCAACTAATTCACTTTCTATCCTTGACTTAATATAAATAATCTCAAACTCCACAAATGTGCTTATACATATAATTAAGATTCAAAATTTAACTTTACATACTTGATTACTTGCTAAGCTTCCTCACAACACTATTAGGGCTTAAGTTCTAAAACTTAAGCTTAATTTAAGGTTCATTAAAACCTAATGTAAAATCTTAAAGTTGGTTCCATTTAAGACAAAAGAAACATTACTTCTCCGCCTTATTTATCTTTTAACTACTCATGTTTAACCCTTGGATTCTTTTAAGACTTAACTTAGAACTAAATTAAATTACATGCATAATTAGTTGATATCTAACCTTTAAATCATGTTAGATTGAAGATGTAACTTATAAATTATATTAAAATCCATATAACTCCCTAAACTTGGTCCCTTTCTTGGCAAAATGAAGTAAATTCACAGCTTAGTCACTGCTTAGGTGCCTAGGACACATAATAGCACCATGCCTCAGGCTACCAACTGCGCAGGTGCCTAGGTTC
The DNA here is from genome assembly GCA_019955255.1 of Castanospermum australe. Classification (NCBI taxonomy): domain Eukaryota; kingdom Viridiplantae; phylum Streptophyta; class Magnoliopsida; order Fabales; family Fabaceae; genus Castanospermum; species Castanospermum australe. The sequence continues at coordinate 91,187 of NSJW01000617.1, read as the reverse complement.
CACAGCTTGAGCGGTGGGCCACCACCTAGGCACCTAGAGACTAGCACCTAGGGCCGCAACAGGCAAAGAGTGACACTTGCTTCTCTTGCCTTTTATGCTTTTGGTTACTTGACTTGGTGCATGGTAACACCTTTAAACATGATTACACATATATTTAGCTATATTTTAGGGATGTTAAGCATCTCATTGACCTCTTTAAACTAGGCTTAATTTAGAGTAAAAATCATACACAACTTCATAAAAACAAACCATATACTTATTATACATAAGCTAGGTCATTATGTTATATTAAAAGAGTCACCTTTTAAAAAAGTCATAACTTCATCCCCTTGCCATTGCCACCGAAGTGACTTTACCACCAAAGTGGCCTTACCACTGAAGTGCTCTTAATCATACGGGATCACCTCCTTTGAAGGTCATTTCCAAACTTATGAGATCACCTCCCATAAAAATCATTTCTAAAAATCATCTAGATCACCTCCTTTAGGATCATTTTAAGCTTTTGGTAATAGAATATAATCTTATTGAATTTCATAGTCTATGGTCTTAGTATTTCAAAATGAAAGTATCTTAAGTTTGAGAAATAAATCATATCATTAGCCATGGAAACAATATTAGCATATCCATCAATATTTAAAATACATCAAGTATAAACATATTCATTAAGAGTGAAGGAGAGAAGGTTATTATTCCCTACTTAGTCTTGATTAGGTATTGATTGAAATTCTTCTTAAGGATCACGAACTAGGGTTCTAGTTTCAATTGGGCAGAGTTTTGGTTCTTTGTTTATGTGTGTGTGTGGATGAAGTGCATGGGATAAGCTATTTATAGAGCTCTAGGGTATGTGTATGGGTGCTTGGACGTGCAAGAAAGATAGATGAGTGTGTGATGTTATCTTAAGGGATATTATCCCTTAACCGACAAGTTTAATTGTGACTTATGACTATGACTAACTTTCTTGAATAGGTGATTTCCTTGAATGGCCGTGCATAAATGTCTGCTTCCCTACAACTTTCTTTTAGGTTAGGGTCATGTGCGTAATTAAGAACTTGGCTAGGGTGATGCCATATGGCATCTTATCAAATCAACTAATCATTACCTTGTTGAGGACAGTAACTTAGTTACTCTATTTAGTTTCATCTCAAGACATATGACCCTAACTAATGCCATTGGTTATGAATTGGCTTATGTCATCTAGTTCCCTGTTGGTTTCTAGCCATGCATGCACATAGACTTTTGGGGTTCTATCCCTTGCTTGTCGCATGCACATAGACTTTTGGGGTTCTATCCCTTGCTTGTCAAGTAGTCATCATGGCTAGCTTCAAATGAATCCATTAGAAGTTACACAAGTGTCTTAACATGATGACTTTGATATGCTTGAATGACCATAGTTCTTAGCCATGTAGGTGAGCGCTGTCTTCTTATGGTGTTTTTTCTAACTTAAAACCATGTGTTTATTTGTAAGATTGGCTAGGGAAAGGCCATTTGGCATGTTATCTTTCTAGCTAATAATTACTTAGTTAAGGATAGTAACTAAGTTACTCATTTGGTTTCTTTCAAGGCATAAACTCTAGTCAATCTAATAACTAGTCACTTTTGTAGTTAAACTAGATACTTGGTCATGGGACTTCTTGTTCCTGGTTGGAGATTTTTATTCCTTTCAATGATTACTAAAGAGTCTTGATAACCCAAGCTATCCTTCTCTTAGTTACACATGCATGAGGTCATAGAAGAACATAAACATTCTCTAGCTAAGCTAATTATCATTATCTTCTCATTATTACCTTATCTTTTGACTTAGGTTAGCTTAGAAGACTTAAACTTTCTTTCTCCCTAGCTTTCCATGTGAAGCTTCCCTCCTTATTCCATTAATATTTTATTTCTTTATCTCTTTAGCATGTACTTTCTTAGAGGTTTCCTTACATGCTTCTTCCTATTTCTCTTTCTTTCTCTTTCTCACGTGAAGACCTTCATGGAGACAAGTTCTTTGTCTTTTAGTTAATAATTACTTAACTTATTCCTTAAGTAGTCAATTACTTAAGATAGTTTCTTTGTTAACTTTCCTAGAAACTTCCCATGCTTCTTCCTTTTGTAACTCATGAGGACCATTTTCTTGCAAGACATTCTTTTTGTCATTTATGACATAGGTTTATTCCTTGTCATATTCTAGCTTTTAGGAAATTTCTTAGTCTTTTCCTTTCTTTTCTTGCTATCTCACGTGAGGCCCCCTTTGGAAGACAACTTGTTTGTCTTCTTCTAAGCATTATGTATTTGGGCTTTGGGTTATTGGGCTAGGGTTGTCAATGTGCCTAGGGTTTTGAGGCTATTCCTTTATTCATGTGGACTTAACTTCCAAATTAACCCATAATTAATTATGGTTAATTATTACTTTACACTAGCTTTCATTATAAAACTTGGACCCTTTATAAAATTCTAATAGGCATTTAACCACATAAAACATATAAATAACACATTCACAAGTACAATCAAAGCATAAGATGTGTTTCATGATTCAGGGGATGTTACACAATCTATCTACGATATTCCAATGCCTCAAAAGACATAATATGAGACTCATTCTCGAGAAATGTGCCTTTAGAGTCCAAGCAGGTAAATTTCTTGGATTTATGCTAACTCATAGGGGAATAAAAGCAAACCCAGACAAATACTGAGCGATACTAGACATGAGGAGCCCAATCAACATGAAAGAAGTGCAAAGACTTGTTAGAAGGATAACAGCTCTATCAAAGTTCCTATCATGTTCGACCAACTGAACATTTCCCTTCTATGAATAAAAGAAGCCAAAGGACTTCAAATGGACGCAACAATGTGAGCAAACTTTTCAAGAACTCAAAAAATTCCTATCATCCCCTCCAATATTGACAAAACCAAAACCAGGGGAGGAACTATTCCTTTATTTAACAGTTACTGATCAATCCCTCAGTTCTGTATTAGTTAGGCAAGAAAACAAAAAACAGCAACTAATCTACTTCGTTAGTTGTGTACTTCAAAGTGTAGAGAAAAGATATTAAAAGATTGAAAAACTTGCACTCGCAATCCTAACAACGGCAAGAAGACTATACCTTTACTTCCAAAGTCACCAAATCATAGTAAAGACTGACTAACTAATCTGACAAGTACTCCAAAAGCCCAACTTAGCAGGATGAATGATTACTTAGTCCATAGAATTCTCGGAATATGACATTCAATATCAACCCCGAGAACCAATAAAAGCCAAGGTAATGTCTGATTTCCTTGCCAAATTAACTAACTGTATAAATGAACACGAGCACACATAATGGTTCCTCTATGTAAATGGATGTTCAAATAGAAAAGGCAGTGGACCAGGGATCATCTTAGAAGGACTTGAAGGAATAATCATTGAGCAATCACTCAAGTTCAATTTCAAAGCAAGCAATAATCAGGCAAAGTATGAAGCTTTTATAGCCGGAATGAATCTGGCAAAAGAAATAGGAGCTACAATCCTCATTGCAAGAAGTGACTCCCAATTGATCACCAATCAAATCAGAAGGGACTATTAAACACAAGATGACACATTACTCAAATATCTTGAAATTGTCAAAACACTCTTGGACAAATTTGACGGATTCAACACAGAACATATACCAAGAGATCAAAACTCGCAAACCAACTTACTTTCCAGCCAGTACCAAAGGACCAGGTAGCAACCAAACTATAATATAGGAGACAATTGACAACTCAAGCATTCATACCCAAGTCATAAACTAGATCGGCAAGGAAAGAAAGACATGACAATCCCCAATCAAAAAGTACCTAACCTCGGGAGAAGTTCCGACTGACCCAAAGGAAGTAAGAAAGCTACAGAGGAAGGCAAGTTACTATGTCATACGAGGAGGATAACTATACAAAAGAGGGTAATCTAGCGCATTGCTTACATGTTTAGACCCTGATCAAGCATAATACGTGATGGTCGAAGTCTACGAAGGAGTTTACAGCCACCACATGGAAGGAAGATCGTTAGCAGCTAAGAGCAGTCTATTACTAGCCAATAATGAAAACAAATTGCTCGAAATACGTGCAAAAGTGCGATAAGTGCTAAAAGTTTGCAAACATCCACTTGGCACCATTGGAAGAATTATACACAACCGACACCCCATGCCCATTTAACAAATGGGGGATGGACTTCTCGGACCATTACCCAAGCACCTAGACAAGTCAAATTCTTGTTGATTGCTGTTGACTACTTAACAAAATGGATTGAAGCTGAGCCACTTGTAAAAATCACATCAGAAAAGGCAAGAAAATTTACAAGAAAAAATATAATTTGTAGGTACAAACTACCTTATGCAATTGTCATTAACAACGGCACATAATTAGTTGACAAAAGATTCAAAGAAATTTTTTCCTGAATTGCATATCAAATAATTATTCACTTTAGTAGAACATCCCCAAGCAAATGGCCAGGCTAAAGCAATAAACAAGGTGATCCTAAATAGGCTCAAGAAGTGATTGGAACAATCAAAAGGTGAATCGGTCAAAGAATTATCGAGTGTTCTCTGGGCCTACCACACAATAGCTCAATCAACCATTGGAGAAACACACTTTTGACTGACCTATGGAGCAGAAGCGATGATATCAGTCAAAGTTGGACAACCTAACTGGCGATAGTAGAACTTAAACCTGAACCAGAACAACATGCAACAAGGAGCCAACCTAGATTTACTCGAAGAAGAAAGGGAAGTTGTACATGTCCAAGAGATAACAACAAAATTAAGAGCAACAAGAAAATACAACGCTAAAGTTTTACAACAAAGATTCCAAGCCAATGACCTTGTCCTGAGAAAGGCCGACCTAACAAGAAGAGAATTAGGTAAAGGAAAACTAGCAGCAATTAGGTAGGACCTTACAAAGTCATCACTGAAATTGGAAAAAGAGTGTACAAACTGAGCAAACTTGATGGATCGATCATACCAAGAACTTGGAATGCTCCAAATCTTCGAAGATATTATAATTAAGTATTTTTACATTGTAAAAAACTCATATGAAATATGTACTCTTTTTTCCTTAGTTAAGTTTTTGTCCCAAATGGTATATCTTAACCAAGGTTTTTAATGAGACACATCATCCTATGAAGATAATTTTATTCTAATAATATTCAGAATTATCTCTCTTGGATCAACTCAAGCATTTTATACTGCAATAGTTTTGCCTTAATGTTTTTGAGCAAAGGTTACTTTTACACCACAATGATTTTGCCTTAATGCTTCTGAGCTAAGGTTCATTTTACACCACAAAGGTTCTAAACCTAAATGCTTTCGAGCTAAGGTTAATTTTACACCACAATGGTTCTTAACACCATCAAATTACAGATTCAATCATAGTCAAAGCAAATCAAATATATAATAGATGCACGACAAAGGATCTTAAAGCAAATCGTCAAGTTCACCTGTGTATCAACAATGCAGAAGTCAAAGAAATTACAAAATTCAAAAAATAAAGTTACAAATTCACTCGGAGGCATTCCCCCGATCTTCTTCTTCCTCTGTTTCGAGCAGCTCGATCAATTCCTTATCTTTGATTATCTTTTCCACACCAGTAGTGCTCAAGTCTAAATCGAACCTGATCTAGAGCCTTCTCAAAATTGACCTCAAACTAGTTGCAAAGGTCATTAATTAAAACCTCATTTTCAGCTTACCATTGGCCAATCTAAGCTTCATGAAGATCGTCGTTATCTTTTAGTTTCTTCTCTAAAGTCTCTTTCTCCTTAATTAGCTTGGAGTTGCTCTTAGACATAGTCTTTAACTTGGGTCGAGTAGACTCCAGATCAGAATTTAGCTTCTCCTATCGGCCACCTTGGCCTCAAGGTCAGCGTATTTTTTCTCCAAAGCTTCTCTTCCTTCAACATTTTTCTTCTTTAATTCCTCCACCTCTTGGTAACGAGAAGAATCAGCTAGGCTCAATCAGTTGTTAAGCATACGAAACTCCTTCTCGCTAGCCCGAGCCATGGCTGCAGTCCTTATAGCATTAGGTTCTGTCACTCAGCACACTGCTTCAAATCTAATCTTGTCAAATTTTGCTTTGTCATCAGCTAAAATAACATTCCTATCAAGGAATGTACCATAAGGATAATGCTTATCCCAGAGAGACCAAATCTAATATGAAGAACCATCAAAGTACTTCAAAAAACTTAAAACCATCTTGGGGTCAGACAAAGGAAAAGAAACTTCCAAACCTATTGGACGAGAAGTTTAGACAGGTTAAACCATTGAGATAGGCTCATTCTCCAAATTTTGCTCCCTTCCTTTAGTCAAAGCTGCTACCCTTGCCGACCCAACACTCTTGAGAGCCACCCTACATCTCTTGTCAACATTATTGGTTAATACTGATGAACCAGGGGGACACCAGCATCAGTTGACTTCTCAACTTGGACAATAGAGCCTGCCTCTTGTTGTTTTTTAGCAGCTCGAGCCTTCCTTTTCTTCTCCCTAAGAGTGGCTTGGATATCTACCCTTGGAGCCATTGAATCTACAAGGAATATCAAAAAGAAAATCAACAACCAATACTGAATAATCAGAAGAAACAAGACACAACAAACACTTACGAAAATATTGTTTCAAAGCCGCCTCATCATGTTACAGCTTAATAATGGTCGCACATTCAAAAATGGGCAACTCCAATATCTTTTTCACTTTCTCTTGATCAGTCAGAGGCAGGCTACTATACTCTAACCTAGGAATATTCACTGGGCATGCCGACCAATACATTGGGAATCTCCTCACCTCGTCATCATCCAGGAAAAATGGGTATACTTTCGATCAAGGCCTTAACTTAAAAAACCTAGGCTTAAAGCCCTTATATGAAGAATCAAAGGCCTTAAGAATTCGGTGGCCCCTAACGCTAGCCAAGGAAACCCAACCCACGCTCCCCTCATTGGCAACTGGGTTATGGAAAAAGAAAAAGAATTTTGAAGTATTTGGTACAAAATCAAAGTACTCGCAAACAAGCTCAAAGCATCTTACAAATGCCCAACTATCAGGATGTAATTGACTAGAGACACAGTCCAGGACAGTCAAAACCTGACATTGAAAGTTATTAAAGGGAAGACACATTTTCAACCTCAGAAAGAAGGTATCATAAAAAAAAAACAAAACTCAAGCTCTAGATCCAAAGGCCGAGCCATACAAACGTGGCTATAAAGAGAACAAGGTTCACACATATACTTCTTTTTCCCTTCACTCCAATCTAGAGTAGTACACCAGATCAAAGTATTCACTACCTCACTAGAATCATAGACAGAGATAGTTCGCAAAACTTCTTCACTTGCCCAAGAATAATCTCCTCCTCCATTCCCTAACCGAAGTTCTGAAACGGGAATACTTGAAGTAGATCGATTCACCTCAACATGATAAGCATCTTCACTGAACAACTCCTGAACATCAAACTCAGTACACTCGGAAGAATCCCCAGCAATACCTACATAGACCAGGTCAGTGGCAGGGTTCATAGAAACCGACCCAATACTAGGAATAGAAATCATAGATCTAAGTGCCCTAAAAAGGGAAGCCCTGTCACTAATAACACCACCAGACGTAGAAGAGGAAAAACCATCCCTCACACAAACCTCGTTACCAGAATGAGGGTTAAAATTTCCTTCCTCATTACCAGTAAGTGGAATAAAATTCCCTTTTTCATTATCAATTATTCCATATGCACCATTTCCCCAGATTAAACAAAACAACAAAAAAGAAAGAAAAGAAGAATGCACAAAAAAGAAAAATTAGATATCTAAAGAACGCGAACTAAAGAAGTGAACCAGGACAATGATCATAGCAAACGATAAACCGAAGCACCTAAGAATAAGAAAGAAGATACTAGGAATAGGTAAGAATAAGAGGGAAGAAAGTAAGAAGCACACAGAAAGCAAAGAACACAAGGATGAGAAAGCACGAAGACAGGGGAGTAGGAGTAGAACACAAGGCAAGAAAGTGAGGAAAATGAAAAAGGAAATGCCACTTAAACAAAGCAAAACCATTTCGAAATCCTAACTCAAATCAATGATCCTGATGAATCACAGCGAAAACCACCATCATCCAATGGCATCAGATTCGTTAAACCCAAATGCCACTATCTAACAGTAAAAGGGTCACCAAATCCAACGACCCACTTTAAATTAGCTTTAGGGCACATCATTACCACTATAACCCAAGGTAATAAATGAACGTGATGGCTACTAAGTAAAAATGCACCATGTGGCAGCAAATATACAAAAACACGTCATCAACCACGCTATAGCAAGACTACACACGTTCTAGCTTGGTCAGGAACAAACAAAACTTGATTAGCCTATGCTTCTAAGCTAGGGGGCTAATGGGCCGTACAAGCACTATGATAGAGCAAACTATCCAACATTAATAGTAGCTCGATTAGTCTATGCTTCCGAGCTAGAGGGCTAGTGGACCATACTAATCCCAAGAGAACCATAGGCTAGGCCTATTACCTCCCACATGGAACACGTGCTAGAATTAGGAATATTCAAAGTAGAAATATTCCCCCAAATCCTACATCATACGCCCGAGATTCTAACCCCAACGCCATTTCTGTCCCAGACTCTAGCCTCAGCACTATCATTGCTAAAACTCCAGCATGACATCAATGACACCCCGTCTGTATAAACTTACCAAGGAGCACATTTTCAGGTATGTTCTCTTTCTACTATCTTCGATCCATATAGCTCTCATATTGACTTAAGCATTGGAGTATCGTGTAGGTACCCCTCATTGACACCTCTACGCTCATCAGCCATTGTGCAGCTACGATAACGCTTTCAACTGACCTAGAAGTGGTGGCTCTAACTAACTCTTAGGTAGAAGAAAGGAACAAATGATTATGAAATTTAAACTGCATATGTGTGTGTAAGATATTTTGACAATATATTTATATATTTGATATGGTGAAGCCTAAGGCCTCGTTTGGTATATTGTATAAGTAATGGATAATATAATATAATTAATACTATCCATCTTTATACAATGTTTAGGCAAAACACTGGATAGTATAGTATTTGGTCAAAATAATTTTATTTAACCATAACCCTATAACAGATAGGGATCAAATTATTTTATCTTATACATACTAATATAGTTAAGGTTGAATAAAATTATTTTAACTGAATATTGTTATCCAATATTTTGTCCAAATGTGGATAGTATTAATTATACTGTACTATAATCTCTTATACAGTATACCAAATTGGGCCTAAGAGATTATGGTTTTATGTTAAAATATATTAAGTTTAATATATGATAATGAGGCTTCAGGGGTAAGGGTACCTACTCCCTGGCCAGTCATATTCCCTAAAATTGGGATGTGACAAAGTTGGTATCAGAGCATGGTCTAAAGGTTTATGACTGCAAATAGAAGAGGATACGTGTCTTGCATAAGGAGTATATCTGTGGTACTCACTTGCAAGACATTTATCTCGCCTATATCCATCTCAATCAAGTATAAGCATTTTTATTTTTTGTAATAATTATTTTAGATGTGTTAAACTAATTGTTCTTTATATAGATACTATGGCGAGTCACCTTGAAAACTCTCCTGAGAATCTTCTACAGAACCCACATGAGAACCTTTCTGATCAAGCTTCCTCAAGACCCCGTGAACCCATAATAAGGGGCCATGAACAAGAAGATCCTGGCAAAGGAATGAATGGTGGAAGGAATGTTGATACTAAACTATATGAACAAATAGAAATGATAAACAATATGCAATAAGCCTTGAGGCAATTGGAGGCTAGGTAATAACAATATCAAAATCAGCTAGTTCAAAATCCTAAATTGGCAGATCCTATAATAGCACCACCAAGGGTAGAGGCGCATTTAATACTTCAAGAATATAGGGATCTGAAACCTCCTAAGTTCATAGGCGCTGATCCTCGTGAAGATCCTAGTGTATTTCTGGAGCAATCATACCAATTGTGTATGTCATAAGGATGCTCTTTCACCAAAACTGTACAAATTGTAAGCTATTAACTCCTTAATGTAGCTTACAATAGGTGATTTTCTTACACTAAGAGCAGGAATAATAGAGAACCCCTAGCTTGCCCTGAATTCAATAATGCATTCCTAGATCACTTTCTTCCACAGTGTCGAGAGTGCACGAGTACGTGAGTTAGAATAACTAGTGTAGTCTAACAATATGTTAGTAGCAGAATATGATATGCAATTCATTAGACTATCTTGTTTTGCTCCTCATTTAGTTGCAACTAAGTAGATGAGGGTGGACCAATTCATGAACGGTCTAAAAGATTACTTATTCACAATGGTAACTATCACCAAAGGAATGACTTATGCCCAGGCTGTTAATGCAGTCATAAGAATTGAAATGTGATTTTGCTAGACATGTTGATAAAGGAAATTAGAAAAGGTCAAAAACAGAGGTATGGTACCCAAAATACTCCTGTCGCTAGTCATGGTTGTCGAGAATGTCGCAAGGTCGAGGCCAAGATAGAAGATAAGAACAAGTGACTATGTCACAAGCAGCCTCTTCTACTCCTCCAAGATTTAGAGAAATTCTTTTATGTCATACTTATGGGAACATGCATACTGGTACCTGTCGAAAGAAGACTAGAGCTTACTTTGGATATGGACAGATGGGGCACCTAATTAGAGATTGTCCCCTCAAGGAAGGCAGACCTAATAAAAACGTCATACCTATAGCCTCAGCAGTCAAACCATCTATATCAGCTCCTACTAGAAGTCATGATAAAGGTTAAAACACCTTAAGAAGATGACAAGCTAGAGTTTATGCACTCACTCATTAGGACGCCCAAATAAGCAATGCAGTGGTTACTAGTACACTTCAAATAGCTTCTCATTCTGTCAAAGTATTATTTGATCCTGCTGCTACTCATTTGTTTGTCTTGTTGATATTCTTTGATTTAGTTAATAATTAGCAAATATCTTGTATAGATAGAATAAGAAATAACTGATTTTTTTGCTATAAATAATCTCATCAATCCCTAACATCAAGGGATCTATGTTTGTAATCTGTAAATATAAATTCATGGATTGAGAGATTTTTCCTCAAGCCATTCACAAATCATTCTCAAGTTGGTACCTGAGCTTGCACAATCTTGGGCCTCAAACCCTAAGAATCACGTTATTCCAGTCACTGTCTTGGTTAGATCTCAGGTCTCGACACCCTCTACCAGCAAGGTGAAGGCACAGATAGTCTCAGAAACTGCCGGCTAGTCATCCCTCTAAGCATTGTCGCCGGAGGCACCATCATGCACCCGTATGTGCAATAGAAATTGTTGGTGTATGTAAGCTATGTGCCATCTTCCCAAACTCCGATTGTCTCACCGCCGGTCTTGTTTAGCTTGTCAGCACCCTCTAGTCCTATTCTAGAGGTCAAAAGTCCAGTTGAACTATCTCTTGTCCTAAGCTTTTATGTCTAGCATCAAACTATCACAAAAATCTCACATTTTTATCTTGGGCTCTCATGTTTTCTTCCCCATTCATGGCTTTTGCATCTTATTTGTCTTGTGTCACCTCTAAATCCTCAAAAAAAGGTCTTATTACCTTTTCCTTCTTTGGCAGCCCCACCATAACGTCGAAAAAACTCGATAGTAAGAACTATTTAAGCAAGAAGGCAGAGGACATCTTTGCTAATGAGAGGGACCAGTGAAAAAAGGCTGTCTATCAATTGGGGTCCTTACTATGGCAATCTATTGATCTAAAACTGTTAGTGCATTTTCGTTCCTATAAAACTTGTCATGAGATATGGAAAAAGGCTCAAAGTATTTACTCTAATGATATCCAACGTCTGTACGATTCTGTTCATCCATATGATAGATCATGACTTGCCTTCATATTTAAACAAAGCATAGTCCACAATTGAAGAGATCAAGTTGATACTGACTAGTGACAACCTTCAAAAGATGTTAGACAAGCTTGACAACATGTATATGATTTTTTTTCTCCATAGTCTAAAATTTTTGAATCCATTCGGAATCAAATCCTAACAAACTTAAATATTCCTACAGTAGAAGATCTCATTAACCGATTGTTGCGAGTTCCTTTTCCAGATGCAACATCTGGAATTGGTTTCCAAACAAGTTCACAGTCCTCAGCCTTTGTCTCTGCTGACCGTGGAGCCCGTGGTCGTGGTCGTGGTCATAGTGGTGGTAGAGGTGGCTGTGGTTCTGGTAGTTATCCTCAATGTTCCTATTGTAAACGCTTGGGCCATACTTAAGACTATTGCCATTCCCTACATGGTTTCCTTGAGAAATCTGCTAATATGACACAATCTCAATCACCTAAAATTTAAAAAAAGACCAAGCCTGGGACTAACAACCAGAACATACTATCAGACAATGAGTATAAGGAGTATCTTTAGCTTAAAGTAGCCCAACAAACTTCATCTTCAGCCACTATAGCCCATATTGATAATTTTATGGTTTGCCTCTCTCATTCTTCATCTGTTGGATTCTAGTGCTTTCAATCATATGGCTGGTAATCCTTCCTTTTTCTCAAATTATCATCCTTCGAGACACCACACGACATCACCCTCGCTGATGGTTCTAAAACTAAAGCTACTAGCATTAGTCAAGCTACACCTCTCCTATCTTTATCTTTGAATTTTGTTCTGTTTATTCCTGACTATCCCTTTAATTTAATTTATATTAGTCAACTAACTTACACTCTTGATTGTTCCATAACCTTCACTACTGATTCTTTTCTTATCCAGGACCAGAGTACGGGACAGATGATTAGTGCAGGATCTAAATCGCGTGGACTCTATTATCTCCAGCCTCTATCCTCTACTATATATGCTGCCACCAAGTCTCCTAGTCTCCTTCATCGTCATCTGGGTCATCCCAATTTAAATAAGCTAAAGAAGATGGTTCCTATCTCTCTCATTTACAGTCTTTAGAGTGTGAATCATGTCAGCTTGAAAAACATGTTCGTGCATCCTTTCTAAGCAAGGTCAATAATCAAGCAAAGCCTCCTTTTGATATTGTTCATACTGATATTTGGTGTCCTAGTCGTGTCAATTTTATTTTGGGGTTAGGTACTTTGTTACTTTCATTGATGATTTTTCTAGATGTACTTGGATATTTTTTATGAAAGATCATTCAGAGTTATTCACTATTTTTCAAAACTTTTGCAATGCACTCTATTCATATATTGATCAGTGATAATGCAAAAGAATATTTTTTTGCTCATTTCAATTCCTTTATGATATCTCATGGCACGCTTCATTAGTCAACTTATTCACACACTCCATAATAAAATGGCATGGCAAAGAGAAAACATCGTCATATTATTAAGACTACTCGTACTCTTTTGTTGCGTGCTAATGCACCCTTAAAATTTTGGGGTGATGCTGTTCTCATCGCTGGTTATTTAATTAATCACATGCCATCGTTTGTTTTACACAATGAAGTTCCCTACTCTTTTTTGTTTCCTAAGGACCCTCTTTACACTATCTCCCTTTGTGTTTTTGGTTCTACCTGTTTTGTGCATGATCTTACTCCAGGTTTTGATAAATTGTCTGCTTATTCTATTAAGTGTGTTTTTCTTGGTTATTCTCAGGTTCAGAAAGGCTATCGATGTTACTCTCCTTCCACACATTGTTTTTACATGTATGCAGGTGTTACCTTCTTTGAGGACACTCCTTACTTCACCTCACTAGTCGATTATAACTCCATCTCTTAGCTTCTATCGATTCCTTGTCTTGATTTGTCTATTTCTAATCCTCCAGTTTCACAAGTGCTTGCACTTCCTAGTCTGCAGACACATTCTTCATCGTACCTGTTTATCATTTTTTAGCATCGACCTCATCCTATGGTTCCATAGGTTGTTCTCACTCTAAATTGAGGTGATTCATCTCCTGTTCTAGTGTTTCCACCTGCCCCCGGGACTATCTAAAACTTCTGTTGACTTGTCCATCGCTCTTCGTAAAGGTATACATTCTACTCATAATCCTCATCCTATCTATAATTTCATGAGCTGTCATCATTTATCTTCATCCCATTATGCATTTATTTCTGATTTGTCATCTATTTCTATTCCTAAAACTATCTAGGAAGCACTTTCCCATCTAGGATGGCGTTAGGCCATGATTGACGAGATGGCAACTTTGGATTCTAATCATGCATGGACTCTTGTTCCTTCCCCTCCCGAGAAATCGATAGTTAGTTGTCATGGGTCTTTACTATCAAGGTGGGCCCTGATGGACAGTTGGACCATTTCAAAGCATACCTTATGACTAAGGGCTATACTCAAATATTCGACCTTGATTAAGGAGATACATTCTCCCATGTTGCTAAAATGGCTTCTGTTCGCCTATTCTTATCGATAGCTACCATGAACCACTGGCCTCTCTATCAATTGGATATCAAGAATGTATTTTTACATGGTAACCTAGAGGAGGAAGTTTATATGGAGCAACCACCTGCATTTCTTGCTCAAGGGGAGTTGAGTCTTATTTGCAGGTTACATAAATCTCTATATGGCCTTAAACATTCTCCATGGGCATGGTTCAAAAGATTTGGTAAAGTCATACAGTAATTTGGCATGGTCTATAGTGAAGCAGACCACTCTGTATTCTATAAACACTCATCCTCTAATCAATGCATCTATCTTGTGGTCTATGTAGATGATATTATCATTACAGGAGATGATCGTGATGGCAACAACAGCCTAAAACAACACTTGTTTCAACACTTCCAAACTAAGGACTTGGGTCGATTGTGGTACTTCCTCGGGATTGAAGTGGCCCAATCAAAAACAGGCATTGATATCTCTCAAAGGAAGTATGCTCTTGATATTTTGGAAAAGACTAGAATGCTATATTGTAAACCAATTGATACTTCTATGGATCCAAATGTTAAACTTCTACCAGATTAGGAGAAGCCTTATTCAGACACAGGAAGGTATCGAAGATTGGTAGGAAAATTAAACTATCTCACAATGACTAGACCAGATATATCTTTCGCTGTTACTGTTGTGAATCAATTTCTTAACTCTCCTTGTGACAGTCATTAGGATGCAGTAGTTTAAATTTTGAGATATATTAAGGGTTCTCCTGGGAAGGAGTTGATCTATGAGAATAGAGGCCATACAGACATTGTTGCATATACAGATTCAGATTGGGCAAGATATCCTAGTGACAGACGGTCGACTTTTGGGTATTGTGTTCTTATTAGAGGCAACTTCATCTCATGGAAAAGTAAAAAACAGAATATAGTTGCTAGATCAAGTGCAGAAGCAAAATATCGAGCCATGGCACTCACTACATGTGAACTTAAATGATTCTACATATGAACTTAAATGATTGAAACAACTGATTCAAGAATTAAAGTTTTACAAAATAAGGCCTATGAAACTCATTTGTGATAATCAAGCAGCCATGCACATTACCTCCAATCCAGTTTTTCATGAACGAACTAAACATATATAAATTGATTGCCATTTCATTTGTGAAAAGATCCTCTCTAGAGAAATAACTACCTCGTTTGTGAATTCTAGTGATCAACTAGCTGATATCTTCACTAAGTCTCTTCGGGGCCCGAGGGTAACATATATATGTAATAAGCTTTATGCATATGATATATATGCACCAACTAGAGGCGGAGTGTTGATATTCTTTGATTTAGCTGTTGATGTTCTTTAATTTAGTTAATAATTAGTAGGTATCCTGTATAGATAGAATAAGAAATAGCTGATTCTCTTGCTGTAAATAATCTCGTCAATCCCTAATATCAAGGGATCTATGTTTGTAATATGTAAATATAAATCTATGGGCTGAGAGATTTTTCCTCAAGCCATTCACAAATCATTCTCAAGTTGTCCACCCTATTTTATTTCATAACTTAGCAAGACTAATAATCTACTAGAAATGACCTTAGTTATGACTACTCCTATGGGTGAGATCATTCCTGCCAATGGGTAGGAGATGAGACTTTTAAAGCAGATCTTATTATTCTTGGGATGTTTGACTTTGACATAATATTGGGAATGAACTGGTTGTCTGTACACCATGCCATTTTAAATTGTAATGACAAGATAATATCATTTGATATACTTGGAAAACCTATCTTTATTTATCAAGGAGATAGGAGTATAGTTCTGAACAACTTGATCTCAACATTAAATATTGAGAAATTACTAAGAAAAGGGTGTATAGGATTTCTAGCCTTTATTCAAGACACTAGGGAAGAAGTTTCCTCTCTTGATCAAGTCCCCATTGTCAGAAAGTTTCAAGATATCTTCCCTGAAGATTTACCTTATCGACTACCTAAGAGATAAATTGAGTTTAGTAGAGAGTTAGTGGATAATACTAGACCTATTTCTATCCCTTCTTATAGGATGGCACTTGGCGAATTAAAGAATTAAAGCCACAGTTACAAAATCTCTAATACGTCTTAGCACTTTTCCTTGGGGTGCTCTGGTACTTTTTGTGAAGAAAAAAAATAGATCATTGAGACTATGCATTGATTACCATAAGTTGAATAAGGTAACTATGAAGAACAAGTACCCTCTGCCTAGAATTAATGACTTGTTTGACCAATTACAAGGTGCCTGATTTTTTCAAATGTTAACCTAAGGTCGGGATATCATCAAATAAGGATTCGAAAGGAGGGTATTCCAAAAATAGCATTTTGGACTCGCTGTGGTCATTATGAATTTTTAGTAATGTCTTTTGAATTGACCAATACCCCAGCTGTGGTCATTTGTTAAAAACTTTTCTCACTTAGCAGCCCCATTAACTAAATTGACCCAAAAGGGAATTAAGCTTGAATGGTCTGAAGCTTGTGAGCAAATTTTCCAAAAGCTCAAAGAGTGTTTGGTTACAGCACCAATATTAACCTTACCTTTAGAATGTGAAGGATTTATAGTGTTTTGCGATACATCAAGACTTGACTTAGGATGCATCTTAATGCAAAATGGTAAAGTTATTGCTTATGCATCTAGACAATTAAAGAGGCATAAGCAAAACTATGCCACCCATGATTTAGAGATGGCTAAAGTAATCTTTGCCTTAAAAATTTAGAGACATTATCTGTATAGTGTGAAGTATGAAATTTGCACAAACCACATGATCTTGAAGTATATTTTTTATCAAAAAGATATAAACTTAAGGCAGAGACGGTGGATTGAGCTTCTAAAAGATTATGATTGCACCATATTCTATCACCCAGGCAAGGCAAATATGATAGCAGATTCCCTGATAGGAAGTCAATGGGTAGCTTATCCCAAATATCGGTAAAAAGAAAAGTTCTCAAGGAACTAGAAGAAGTATTAGATAGCAGAGTTTCATTAGAAATTTTAAACTTAGGAGTTATGATAGCTAACGTATAGGTGACGTCTACTCTTATAAAACAAATTAATGTATCTCAAGCCTGAGATCCTTATGTTAAGTCAAAAATGGAATTACTAGAAAAAAGAAAAGATGGATATTTTCATATTGACCAAGAAGGGATCATAAGATATAAAGACAGAGTTGTAGTGCCTAGAGTGAAATAATTGAGAAGAAAATTGCTTGAAATGGCACATAAATCTTCCTATACAATGCACCCTAGGTCTACTAAGATGTACTATGACCTATGGGAGATGTATTGGTGGGAAGGTATGAAAAGGACATTACTGAATTTGTGGCTAAATGTTTAGTGTGCCAACAAGTAAAGGCAGAATACCAAAAGCTTGGTAGAACTCTGCAAAGCCTTAAAATTCCTGAATGGAAATGGGAATGAATTACTATCAATTTTGTCATTGGATTACCCAAAACCTTAAAAGGTTATGATTCTATATGGGTAATTGTCGATAGACTAACAAAGTTTGCTCATTTTCTCCTAATCAAGACTACTTATATAGCTCAACAATATACTAGGCTATACTTGGAGGAAATAGTATCATTACATGGTCCTAATTTTTATAGTTTCAAATTGTGGACCCAAATTCACAGCTAAGTTTTGGCAGTCCTTTTAGATAGCTTTAGGAAGTCAGCTACACTTTAGTACTACTTTTCATCCACAATTGACGAGCAATCAAAGAAGACTATCCAAACTTTAGAAGATATACTTAGAGCATATGTACTTGACTTTGAAGGAAGTTAGGACCAATATCTACCTCTAATGGAATTTGCATACTATAATAGTTATCAGTCTAGCATACAGATGGCACCAGTTGAAGCTTTGTATGAGAGGCGATGTACATCACCAATAGGATGGTT
This sequence comes from Castanospermum australe, assembly GCA_019955255.1. Taxonomy (NCBI): domain Eukaryota; kingdom Viridiplantae; phylum Streptophyta; class Magnoliopsida; order Fabales; family Fabaceae; genus Castanospermum; species Castanospermum australe. Next base: position 72,965 of record NSJW01000617.1, on the reverse strand, counting down.
TGAAGTTGATGAATCTAAACTCTTGGAACCCGATTTGATATAAGATTTTTTAAAGAAAGTTCGGGTTATATGAGACAGACTAAGGGCAGCATAAAATCGACAAAAGGCATATGCTGACAATAGGAGAACACCATTAAAGTTTGAAGAAGGTGATTATGTATTTCTACGAGTCTCTCCTATCAAAGGTTTCATGAGATTTGGTAAGAAAGCTAAGCTTAGCCCAAGATACATTGGACCCTTCCAAATACTAAAGCATAAAGCAACTATGGCCTGTGAGTTAGCTCTTCCTCCTAACTTGGATAAAGTGCATCTAGTATTTCATGTGTCTATGCTATGAAAGTATCTATCAAATGAGACTCATGTTCTTCAGACACAAGTGATTGAAGTTGATTTACACTTAAATTATAAAGAGTAACCTATAGCTATAGTAGACCGACAAGTATAAAAGTTACGCTCTAAGGAGATACTCTAGTTCAAAGTATTGTGGTAGCATCATAAAGGACAAGAAGCTACTTAAGAGTTAGAGGAAGCAATGAAGCAACAGTATCCTCAGCTATTTTCAATTTAGGTATGTATATATGCTTACATGTATTTGAGTACGTGCTTAAGAACTAAAATTCAGGGACGAATTTCTTTAAGGACGAAGAATTGTTAGAACCTATTAACCAAACAAAAAAAAAGGAAAGGAGAAAAATTAAATATAGGTGGGAGGAAGTTGGGAAAGTGAATTTAATGGAAAGGGTTAGGCATCAAAAAAATGCAAAACGCAGCCTGTGCTATGAAACGTAGGTCGGTAGCAAATCGCGTGCCAAACTGTTTGTTTTACTTGGTAAAGCCTCTATAAACAGAGGGCTTCGAACGCATCCGAGGGCGAAAGAAAAAAGAGAGTTTCTAAGAGTAAGAGGGGATGTATGTTAGAATCAACTATCTTGGTGGTATTGAAAGGTGACTGTTCAGTATCAACCTCGTGTACTTAGTGAGTATTTAGAATGTTCTTGGGTTACTGTCCTAGTATCACTAGGCATTTGTTTAATTTTTCTTGAAAGCTTATGATGGTGATTTTACTATGATTTATATTCTGTTATTGTTATACGCATTATAATTTATGAGCTTAGAGTTAAATACTTCAATTTTTGAATTGCTATATTTTACTGCACAATTTTGGTATTTTGAGTTAAATATAGTTTTTGGCACTGATATATCTTGAGTATTACACTTATTTCTGTCCATATTTGTAATTTTAATAGTTATGCTATGATTACGTGTATAAATTATGCTGCGAATATTTTGATAATATATCTGAGAATATCAGAGGCACTAGAAAGAACTCTTAGTATACCATGGTATAATAAATAATCACTCTGCTATGAGATTTATGTGTGCCTAATACATGGGCGGAAATAGTTGGGACTATAGAAATGATTGGTTGATGCCCTGCTGGAAATATTTGGGGCTAAAAGTTTAAAAGCCGATACATATGTTAAGTTGTTCTTCTAGTAAAGCCTGAAAATATTCCTATAAGAAATTATTATTTAATGAGAAATGATTTCTGTAAGAGGGATTCTTTATAAATATGAGATTCCTTGAAGAAGGATTTTCTGAAAGAAAATACTTCCAATATATTGGAAATTTGAATTCAATTTTTTTATTATCAGATAAAAGCATTTGAGTACATTTATGATATTTAATCCTTATTATCAGTATGAAGTATATTTATATTATTTTTGGTTAGTGATACTTGAGTATTCTTGTGCTCACTGAGTTGCAAAACGTACTCTCTTTTATACTTCTTGTTCAGAGCTAGATCAAAAAAATTTTACACCTCCAGTCTAAAGAACTGTTCACTCTTAAAGTGAGATAGATCCCTTTTATGGAGATTATTGAAAACATTGATATCTGATGTTGCAGTCATATAGTTGGGTCCATATGTCTTGTATATGGAATGTTTGTAATTTAAATAAATGATAATAAAATCTAAACTGCATATGTGTATGTAAGATATTTTGACAATATATTTACATATTTGATACGGTGAAGCTTAAGAGATTATAGTTTTATGTTAAAATGCATTAAATTTAATATGTGATAATGAGACTTCGGGGATAAGGGTGCCTAATTCCTAGATAGTCATATTCCCTAAAATTTGGATGTGACAAAAAGTTGCACATAAATTGTATCTATTTTTCTCCCTATATGTCCAAAATATTTTGATTATTGACTAGAATTTGAGAACTCTATGCAAAGCATCACCTACAATAGCAAAAAAGTAAACCATACAACATGAACTAGAACTCATAATAATATGTCAACATAAGAAGTGCATTTTCTTCACAGGTTGCAAAGCAGTCCAATGACTCCCCCTAAATTTTGTGAGGTGAAAGGTTTCCCAATGCAAGCATTAGCTCTAACTTCATGAAACATGTACTTATTATCTCTATTGTAATTTGTACAAAGACCCAGAATCTTGCTTTGTAGGCCCATAGAACGTATTTAATTTTCCTCACAATCTATAAATAACACAAGAAGAAAAAAAATCCATTTAAGATGGATAAAAATTTGCTTATCAACTATTAGTTCAAAACATGAGAAAGGGAAGAGAAATTAGAAAATGATAGTACCTCAGGTCCATTGATTATGGAAAGATCAAAATTAGTGACTATGAAGTAGAAGCAGACGCCAGCCACCAAAAGTTTTAGTGCATCTTGAGCACTGCTGATAGCCAATGTATCTATTCCTAGTGATACAAGCATGGACTACTTCATGAGCCTGCATATAATCACATCATCCATAAGCAATGCAGTCTCCATGTAAGTATTTTCTTTTGATGGGCGCTTTTTAAGAGGTAATTTCTTCTCCCCAAAGTTGCATGGTTATTTAAATCTTGCAACAGTTGTCGAAGCCATGGTTTGTTGAATTGATCAAGTTTTCTACACAATAGAAATAATATTAGCCTGCATAGAAAATCAAGTGGTTGGCAATACAGACTAGTTTAAACATAACATTTTAAGTTAACACTTGAACCAACTAGGTTTTTGGATGTTTCAATGAGGTATAGACAATATATCAACCCAGTGGTTGATTTTGAGGGTTGAATCAAATGTATACTTCAAAACGATATAATATGGAACTAAACAGTGAGTGCTCTTGTATAGAGTTATATACAAGAAACCTCAATGTATAAAGGTAGTAACTGTAAAGAAAATGTATAACATGTCTAACATATATTGCAAAAGGGAGTAACAAAGAAAATTTTCAAATTTGGGGGAGATTGAAGGAAGAGGCAAACTTGCAATGCAAGGAGCTAATGTTAATGTCTATATGAAGACTTGCCTAATAATTGTTGCTATCACAATTATCTAGTCAACAACAGTGCTTGGTCATGGGCTTATATATACAGTGAACGAGTGACCTTTTAGCTTTCCTAACATTTTCTGTGGGCAACATATTAATTGACCAAAAACAAAAAGAGCAGTATAACATATCAAATTTGCATTAAAGTAGCCATGGTATCTTAAAACAAGTAGTAACTGAGATTTCACGCATTATTACTTTTTATTGCATTAAATTCAATTATTAATAGTTCTGTGATGCACACAAAGATTTGGATGTAATCTATTGATGTGGACAATACTTCTTCGCGACACAAAAAACAAAACTAGATATGGTTATTAAATGAGTCAGCCTGCTCAGGTATGCCTGAGTAACAATGGGCATGGCAAAAAAAAAAAATACCCATATTTCTACAGGTTGTATGAAACCTAGCCTGACTTACCACATATAAAGCAGACCTAAGCAGGCTATCTTATTTAATAATAGTGTTTTTTAATAAATGTGCTAAATAAAAGTCAGAAAATAAAAAATATAACACATGCATCGGTTGGTCCAACTCCCTAATAATCAAAATGAAGCTTACAAGAATGGACAATTTTTCCTAATTAGAGTTTCATCCATTCTATCTATTGCTATGTACTATATATCTAATTATATTATATGTATTTAATCATTAATATTCAGACTTACCTCTTTAGGAATGGGGCTAGCCAAACAATTGACAGCATCGATGGACAAGGACGATCGAACGGATAGAGCAATTTGAAAGACAATGAAGACTAAAGAAGAGTGGCTTGGGGGATTTGGGACTGAAGAGTTAAGAAGAAGAGTGGATGAGGCTAGAGTATAATTGAAAGGAAAATGATACATACTACACCTTAACAAATAAAAAACTAGTTTGGCCCTTTTAACCCACGAGCTAAGTAGGTTGAGCCAAAACTACTTGCTTTTATACAAGCCACTAATATGAAGGCTTGATATGAATTATTTGTGTGATTAGAAGTGCAAATCAATGAGTTCAGTTCATTTTGCTGTCCCTAGAAGTAGACATGTTTAAATTAGAAAAAGATTTTCATTTTGAGAATTTCTTTACTTTTTGTAAAATTTGTTCCACCCTCATAAGCCAGCTAGGCTTACATATCTAATTATGAAAATTCTAATAAATTTCTCTTTATTTTTATTTGAGATCAATAAATACAATATATATTCCACAGGTTAAAAAAAGCCAAAAAGTTACTTCTTTAGTAACATGATACATGAAAAGCAACAATTTTGTTAAGGTTAGTTTAACTTATTTAATTGTTCGAGCTTAATATCTAAGTTTGAATTTTCAAAAATGTCATTTTGGCATTATTTTGCACCAAACTACTCTTTACAAAATATTGATGTACATGCAAATTATGATGATTCAATCACTATAATTAGGAAGGTTCACCGGGCAGGTTTACCTAACAACTTGCTCAAACACATTTAAAAAATAATGAGTTGGGGTTAGGTTATTGAGTTGTTCCAAGTCCAAAACCCTCCAAATTGACTAAATCAATTCAATAGTAGGTTAGGATTTTTTAAACTGATCCAAACATAGCCCAACCCAACCCAACTAACTAATAGAGTTTGTTTACTTTTAATATATTAAATGTCGTTTGCTATTGTATTTTACTTATCCACCTGTCAGTCTGTTCCTCAAGTTTCATTCCTTCGTCCATTTGTTGTCCACTTATCTTTCATTAGTTTCTCCTGTAAAATTTAGTTTTAGAATTAATCCAAAACACAATATAAAATCCCTAATATTTAACTATAATATGTGACATGTATATCAATACAATTAAAACTATAAAATTAAGTAGGATTGGTTTACTTTTAATATATTAAATGTCATTTGCTATGGTATTTTACTTATTCACCTGTCAGTCTGTTCCTCAAGGCTCATGCCTTCGTCCATTTGTTGTCCACTTATCTTTGATTAGTTCCTCCTATAAAATTTAGTTTTTGAATTAATCCAAAACACAATACAAACCTGAAATAAAATCCCTAATATTTAACTATAATATGTGACATGTATATCAATACAATTAAAACTATAAAATTAGGTTTTGGGTTACTTGGATGATGAAGGTGAAATTTTCCTGTAGATGGATCACTAATCGACAAAAGAAGAACACCAAATTGTTAGTAGAACACTGTATATGTGAGGGAGAAAAACTATCCCTATCCTATGATGCTGTTGCTCTCTACGTAATCTCAATTGGGCAACTACACAGTATCTATAGAAAGGGACAGGTCCTTGTGAACTCAAAAAGATGGGCTAGTTTACACAAGGCCCAATATCATTAGTGATCACAGTTTGGGCTAAAAAAATAATAATAAGCTCTAATTATTTAACATTCAATTAATATGATTTTTATACAAAATATTGATTATGCTAGTCCAAATAAAAATAATTCAATAGTCTTCTAGTTACACAGCATAAGTTAAGCTTTAATAAGAAAATAATATTTTAAATTAATTTCACATATGTGGTCACAACAAGACGTTAAAATTGAGCAAGCGCTCTCAATTATCGGTCTAAAATGAGATTAAAAGTGCTTTAACAATATAGAATATCATATTCAATAGGGGTACTAACATCGTATATGTAAGACACTCATTTCTAGGTGACCCAACAAAATTGGAATGTGAAATTTGGAAATGCATATCAAAAGTGCGATTAATTATGCAAATCCAAACAAAATAGCCCTAGCATCTACCCGTACGCTTGCTTAGATTCAATAACATATCTTAGTATAACATAATGTGGCTAAGTCCAAAATGTCTCCGACAATGTGCCATAATAAACATATAAATATATTTCGCAAAAGAACAATATTATATGGCATCAATAATAATAAATGATAGAGTAAAATCCCTTTTTAGTTCACCAAAAATACAAATATCATCATTTTAATTCTCAAAAGAATTTTAATATGAATTTAATAAGAAATTTGCTAGTTTGGCATGTTTGGCCAACACGGCTCGCTTAGTTTAGGTCTTTATCAATAGGCATTCTTTGATTCTTCAAGTTTGATGCTTATTGCTAAGATGTTTCTTTATTTGATTCTAGATTAGGCGGGGGTGTCAAAATAGGTTAGGCTCGATAGGCTGATTCGAATAACTTTATGAACAGACTGGATTAGGCTGGTAAAAATTGTATTTTTCATAATTCTAACCTAACCCAGCACAGCTTAAAAACGTAACAACCCCAAGTAGACTGGCCCGTGTCGGGCTGGGCCAGCCTGGCACGCCAAAAATTAAAATAAAAAAAAATCAATTATTTAAAACAGTTTTTTTCATTAGTTTAAAATGGTTTAAATGATCCACATTTAAGGCCCAAGCCTAAAGTAACCAAATTTTCCTTCCGCTATTATTTTATTTTATTTTTCTATCTTGAAAGTGAAACCTCTTCTACCAGATGACGTTGACAAGGGACTAGGTAGGGGGCATAGAAAGGTAGGTAGCGATCTGAAAGACTGAGACTTTTACTCTGATTAAAGACCAAAGAGAAGACAAAAAGTTGAAAAAAGAATACCAAAGAATAAAGATACATTTGAATTTTACCTTCACTTCATAGAAGTCAAAAGCTTGAGCACCAAACGAAAATGAAAAAAAAAAAAAAACAGGATGAAAGTGATTCCTTGGGCAAGAACAAAAAAGAAAGAAGAGCAATTTGTGCTTGCACGACACACAATAGGAAAGGAGGACTAGAGGAGCAGCGCACAAGAGCAAGAGCATCAGAGTAGCACGCACACCTGCATGGTCACGAAATCACCGCGTCAGAGTAAGAGCAGCTTGCAGTGAACGATGGCAGCGCAGCAGATGACGACTGAGCAACGAACGAAGGCAGCACAACTGACAATGGCAGTACAGTGGACTATGGCACCATCCGCACAGCAATGCGTAACCAGCAACCTCACCATCAACACAGCACCAGCTGGCAGCAGATAACGGCACCATCAGCGGACATCCTCACCACTCTCCAAACACAAGTCTTCAACTCTTTTTTATGTATGTATTTTTTTGGGTAACATAGTTCTAAATCATTTTTTGTTCATTACAGTTCTAAATCTAATCAGTGATATTTTCATAGGTGTTTATAATGATATTTCTTTCCTTTATTTTTATAATGTGTTATAATTTTTTCACTGTCATTGTGATTATAATTAGCTAGATTTCTCCTATTTTAGCTTTATCTAAGTCTTTGTATTTTTATTCATTTTGATTTTTTCTAAAATATATGCCTATTATACCGTCAATGGTAAACATGATAAATATGTGCTGTTAAGAGAGATTTATTTTGTTGCAACTCAATTTTAGTTTGCTTTGACATGCAGTTTGAAGAGATTATGTGAAAATGAGTAATAGTGTTGAAGATGATTGTCAAATTTTGAAATAACATAACTCCAAAACAATTGATGCTGAGAATTCTGAACCACAAAAGAAGAAGACTAAAACAAATACCTTTGATGCTTGGAAGTATTTTGATAAACTCAGTGTGGGTGTGGATGGAAAAGAAAAGTATAAATGTAAGGCTTGTGGGAAAGAGTATAGTTGTTCAAGTAAGGGGGACCTCTCACCTAATTCACATTCCCAAGCATCACATGATTCCGAAATTTGATGATGTAGGGGATATGATGCTTGATTATACTACTAAAATGAGGTCTAGAAAGCTTGATCAAAAAACTATTCGTGAGTTGTTAGCTCAAATGATTATACAACATGATCTTCCATTTCAATGTGTTCAATGGGAAGGATTTAGAGTATTTTGTCGATATATTTCTTTTTGGTGAGGTTACATGTGTTTCAAGATACACTATTACTTCTGATGTGATGAAAATTTACTTGCATGAAAAAGATAAGATGAAAATTAATTGGCTAAAATTAGTGGTAGAGTGTGTTTGAGCTCCGATTGTTGGACAACTTGTACTACTCGTGAATATATCACTCTAGCTACTCATTTTATTGATGAGAATTGGAAATTACATAGTAAATTGTTGAACTTTTGTCATTTGCAGCCTTCACATATAGGACATGAGCTATCAAGAAAAGTGCTTAATTTCTTGAAGGAATGGGGGATAGAAAAAAAGGTTTCTCTATCACTTTGGATAATGCTTCGTCTAATGATAGCATGCAAAATATATTGAAAAGTCAACTTTGTTTGTCAAATAGTTTGGTGTGTAATAGGGACTTCTTTCACATTAGATGTTGTGCTCATATATTGAACCTCATAGTTCAAGAGGGTTTAAAGGTGGCTAGAGATGCATTACACGAAACAGGGGAAAGTGTGAAATATGTGAAAGTTCCAGAATCTAGGATGAAAACAATTACATCAATGTGTTGAAGAAGTTAGTGGCATTGATAGTAGTGTTAGCTTGCATTTGAATGTATATACTAGATGGAACTCCCCTTATTTATGCTTGAGAGTACAATCAAGTATAAGCGTCCATTTATAAGATTGAGTTTGAATGATGTACATTACAAATATTGTCCATCTAATGAAGAATGGTCAAGAGGGGAGAAGATGTGTGAATTCTTGGAGCCTTTTTATGAAATTGGCAATATGATTTCTGAATCCATTTATCCTACATCCAACTTATACTTCATTCAAATATGGAAGATAGAATTTTTATTGAAAAGTAATAAATTGAGTGAAGATCAAGTGATTAGGGATATAGCTTCAAAGATGAAGGATAAGTTTGACAAGTATTGGAAGGATTATAACATGATTCTTGCATTTGGTTGTATGCTTAATCCTCGCATGAAATTCCCATTTTTAAAGTATGCTTACTCCAAATTTGAATCTAATGTGCTCATTGTTAATGAGAAGTTGAAGAACGTGAAGAAGGCTTTTTATGCACTTTATATGCCAATAAAATTGAAAGTGCTTCTTCTAATTTGGTTGCAAATACTTCTATTCCAACTTTTGGAAGAATGGAAAAAATGAAATTGCCATCCACCTATATTGTAAGTTTTTGTTTGGCTATTTTTTATACTATTTTAAATATTTTCTTCTCTTTCTACTTAAATATATATGTGTTTCATTTAATTGAAATGTTATAGGATTTTGAAGAAGAGAACCAAGAAACATTTGTGACTGAAAAGTCTCAACTTGATCTTTACTTGGAAGAGCCTAAACTTGTGGGTCACATTGATTTAGAAGTTTTGAAACATTGGAGGGACTGTGCTCTTAGATTTGTTGACCTTGCAAGGATGGCTAGTGATATATTGAGCATCCCAATAACCACAGTGGCATCTGAGTCCGCTTTTAGTATTATCGGTCGTATTTTGAATAAATATAGAAGTTGTATGCTATCTACAAATTTGGAAGCTCTCATATGCACTCGCAATTGGTTACTTGGATTCTCACCTAATGGTAAAATTTACAATTTCTTTGGTTACTATTATTATTTACTTATTTTAATTATAAATACTTTTATGTGTTTATATGTAGATAAATTTGAAGATGTGATCAAGGAGGAGACAAGCAAAGTTGATGACTAATCTTGAAGATTGTATTAATATTTTGGAGAGAAGATTTAATTCTCTTGTTTATAAACACATTATTATTATGTGATTTTTGGTAGTTGGTGATTTTTGAGTTGCCAAGTGCCAACTAATGCTCTAGATTAAAGATTGATGGATTGAATTGATTTTTTTTTAGAGAATTGAATTCTCTTATTTATACATGCTAGGAATTAGAAATTGGAGCTTTGTATCACTTTGCAGTTGGTTGTTGATGATTGTTCTTATGTGACTTTTGTTGATTGGTGATTTTTGAGGTGCTAAATGCTAACACATGAATTATGAATATGTGATCACTCTATGGATTGGTTCTATCAATCATTAATTGTTATTGTATAAATTATAAGTTTTAATGTATTTGCTAATTGTTTTTTTATTATTACATTACTAGAATTAGTTAAATAGTAAAAAAAATTGACCTAGTTTTAGGTTTTTTTAAGGTAATATAAAGAAATAATAAATCATTCATTAAAAAAAATTGGGCCAATAGGCTGGCTTGTTTTGGCTGCAACCCTTATTGGGCTGGGTTGATTTGGCAAAAATGTCCACACTTCTTTTGGGCTAACCCAACCCAATCCAGCTCGAAAAAGACTTAGACCGAAGTAGCCCAAATTGACACCTCTAAGATTAGGGATATTTGATTATTTTTATTTAATGTCCGACATTTGATTTGTACTGCATACCATGCCTCGTGATTAATTGAAATTGCTCAGACTTATATCACATGATATTTGTAGTATCCCATCTGTTTTAAGCTAAAAAGTTAATAAGGGAATTTTTTTTAAGGACGTGTTAGTCATTTTAGGACCAAATCACCTCTAACTCATTTCTTCCCCCCATTCATGAACATCCATCTGTTGCAGCCAACTAAAAAGGTTCTCCCACCCAATTTTCTATTCCTTTCCTTGGTATTTCGAGACCCTGCATTTTCTCCCCCATCTCCCACTAGCCTTGCTCTCTTGGCCACCATTCTAACCTTTCTTTTTCATTCTTCCACGTTATCGGTTGTTGTTTGGACATTGGCGACATGGTGGTTGTCCGTTTTGGAGAGTCCCAATCTTTTCCTTTCCTTTCCTTACTCTTTGAGGTAAATTTTAAGGTCTCTAGCTCTTTCATTGTTAGGTATTAAGGTGGAATTAGAAGATTTCTTACTATTAGGGATTTAGGGTCGAAATTAAGGCCTAAATTGGGGAATTTTAGGATTTAATGGTGTTTAGACCAATTGGGTTTATAGAAATAATTGTTTGATAATATTGAATGGATTACAGGTTTTTGATAGCACCTCCACTTCAAAAGGGAGCTTATTGGAACAAGAAAATGGAAAATTTCTTCCGTGGTTATGAGTAGCTAATGTCTATTGTACTATTTTAACTGTTTTAGAATCTTCAAATTAATTATTTTTCTTTGTTTGTAATGTCAATGAATATTATTGGCCTATTTTTGTTTTATTGACCTATTAAATAACTATCAGAGCTTTAAATATTTATTTTATTGACGTCTTATAATTTTTAAAAATCTTTTAAAATTTATTTTGTGTTTATGACAACTTTAATAACTCTTGGGACAAGCATTTTTCTTTAAAACCTCATTCTGATGTTGATAGATGAGACAATATGTTTATTTGTGAAGTAGGAAACAGTTAAATTGCTAGTACTAGTTAAATGATGAATAATGCTTTATCTTTGAATGTTTGGTTGATAAACAAATGATAAGAGTTATATTAGGATGATATTCGACATAGATAAATGTTAGTAATTTTTGAATCTATATGTGAGGAGCACGGTCAGACCACTATAGCTAACAGTAGTAGTTGTTAACCTTGGTACACCTTGATTAGACCCTAGCTAGTAAGAGAGTTACTAGTCCTATCTATGTTGCTTGCAATTGGAATAAGAAAAAAAAATGTTTGATACTATCAATATGCTAGGAGCAAAGTCCCACAAGTTCTAAAAATATTTGGGCCGAGGTCTACATCTTGACTCATGGGTATCATTTGACATTGTAAACGTGCCAGGAGCAAAGTGCCTTAAAATCTGAGGACATTTGAGGGCCACCTCTAGAGTCCTAGATATGTAATTTGACAATGAACGAAATAAGTATTGAGTTTTGACTTAGATTCTCTGAAGATTTTGAATTGTTAAGAAGTCTAAAAATTAAAATTTGCATGATCAGAAATTATAAATGTCAAAATCTATTGTTGATATGGTTATTTTCTATTATATGTTCACTAACAATATTATGTTATTTTATACTTAGGAGAAGCTTTAAATTTGAAACTATTTCCTGTTATTATTTCAAAGTGCTTGCAAATCACATAGTAAATTTTATTTTATTTAAATGCAAATAATTTGGATAGTCAGGAAGCTATATGCATTTTTATTATATGTGTCTCGAACTCTTATTATTCATTCATAAGGATTTATTTTACCTTATTATTATTAACCATGTTTTATTATGTTGTATCTACTTAAAAATTTTTGAACACTTGAATTTATGAATGATTATCATTTCATTGTTATTATTGTTATTTCTTTTTCTTTCTTCACTTTTTAATATATAAGTGAAAATTTAATTCCAAATTTTTTGTCCTCTGTAATTCTTGATGCCTTGCTTGTCCCACTTGTGTTGCAATAGATATTAGTTATTCACTGAATTATATAACTCACTCCATGTTCACTGTATTTTCCCAGATAAAGAGAAAGAGGTCGTGTTTAGTTCAAATCCTCCTCCTGGTAGCTGAGTCCTTTGTTTGGGTGAGCCCATGCTTGTCTTAGTGGGCTTGTTTAGATTCCCTAATGTATGTATATATGTTTGTGCATAAGGAAATATTCATGATTTTTTGTGTATCTAGAGTTGCTCCATTGTCTACAAGCAGGATTCACACCTGTGTATACATTGTTTTGTTACATTTTGTTATTACCTATTGAGGTCGTTTGTATGGTTTGTGCCAAAGTAGGTCTAAAAATAGGGTTATGATTGTCCAATGATATGAAATTGCTTTGATTTGAAATTTCTGGTTGTTGTTTTTCTGGTTGTAAAATTCTAGGATGTTGAGTGTATGATAAAAGTCTTCAGAAGGCTTGCTAGGTTGGCTTGTCCAATCCATGTGCCGGTGATGGCCCTGGATTTCAATTGTGACAAAGTTAGTATCAAAGCTTTTGGTTTGTCTTTGCAGATAATGGAGCAAGTGTTCTTTAGTAAAGTTATGATTATTTAGATGAAACCAGCCATCTTTATAATCGAGGCACTATTAAAGACCTTTTAGGATTCATGTCATCTTTCAAATTTTCAATTGATTTGATCTTTTCTTTATGATAGGAACTCTGTCTGTGTTTGATATTTTGTTGGTTATGATGTTTAGGTGGTGGTGGCATCTCCAACTAGAACCTGAGCTGTTAGTAAAGGAGCTATGAGTCATGGGGGATCCGATGAGGGGTCAGTTGGACTTCAGGTCCCTTTTGTTAGAGGTCGCAACATACATGGCATACCTGTGATGCGACCAAGGAGTGCTGCCCCAAAGGGGAGAGCAAAAGTTGTACCTTCTACTGGGGATCGAGTTGATTGTTTAGAGACTCAATTGGATGGTATGCATTAGACTTTGGAGCAGTTGGCTGGGTTTATAGCCTAGTTGAGAGGTCAAGGTGCTCAACCCCTTCATAATTAGGAATAGCAGTTTTAGGGGGTTTAGATTGTTGCTCAACCACCTGTGGGAGATGATGGCATTATTGTGACGCTTCTAAAATTTTTAAAACTGAAGCCTCTAACTTTTTTCTGGGATCTATGAGGATCAACAAAGTTTCTTGGATAGTATTGAGAGGGTGTGTAGAGCCCTCGATTGTTCGAGAAGGAGGATGGTAGAGTTAGCAGCTTTCAAACTAGAAAGGATAGCTCAGATGTAGTATGAGGCTATGTTGAGAAGCAGACCTTCTGCATCTCCCCCATTGAGTTGGGAGAAGTTTAAGACTCTTTTCCTGGAGTGTTTCTTTCCTGAAAGTGATGGGATGAAAAGATTAGGGAATTTCAAGATTTGAGGCAAACTTTTGATATGATAGCTATAGATTATGATGCTAGTTTTACATAGTTGTAATGTTATGCTCCGCGCTTGATTCCAATAGAGAGAGGTAGAATCAAAAGGTTTGTTGATGGGTTAGTGAGACCCTTGTATCGAGCAGTGGCAGCCCTACTTCATTTTTTTCTATCATATGCTGCTGTTGTAGATAGCTGCAAGGGCTTTTAGATGAGCAAAATGAGAGATCGTGCCTTACAACAGAAGACCAAAAGAACCAAGGCTAAAGGCTCTTCTAGTACCCAATGTGGTAGGTTAGATAAGAGACTCAAGTCCCAGACTCAATAGAAGACTCTTTAGATAAGGTCAGGATCCACTACATGCACATTAGCAGGTCAGTTTTTGCAAAGATCTAGTCCTTGAATTATGGGAACAGTTAGTTAGCAAGGTTATGGCACACAGAGGGTACTAGAGCTCCCTGCAAGACTTGTGAGAAATCTTATTTAGGCCAGTGTTATAGTGAGATTGGTGTTTTCTATCTATGTGGACATATGGGTCATTTGATACGAGATTGTCCTCAACAATAGATCTCCAGCCAAGGGTCAGCACCACCAACTTTGCCTCTATAACCTATTGCAACCCAACCGATAAGATAGATACCTCGTTCAGTTGGTAAGGGGACTGGTGCCTATGGATCAGTTAGTAGAGGTATGGCCCAGTCTCAGTCAAGACGTGGTCAACCACATGTATTTGCCTTGACTCAACAGGATGCACAAGCGTTGAATGCAATTGTTATAGGTATTCTCCATATTTATTCGTTTGATGCTTGAGTGTTATTTAACCCAAGTTCTACTCATTCGTATGTGTCTCTGTACTTTGCCACACGAATTGGTTGGGAATTTGTCTTACTTCATTGCCCTTTTTATGTGGCCACTCCCATAGGAGAATCTATATTTGTCAAGCATGTGGTCGAGGCTTGTGTTGTCTCTTGCATGATTATGAGACTTTAATGGGCCTAATTGTGCTATCCTAAGCATGGATTGGTTATCTTCTTTCCATGTAACAGTTGATTGCCATTCTAAGGTAATTAGACTTGAGTTTCCTTAGAAGCCAATGTTCCAAGTGTAGGGTGATAGTAGTTTAGCCCTATACAATATGATTTCTACTTTAGGAGCCAGGCAATTGTTAAGGAAAGGTTGTGCAGGGTAATTAGCGATGGTTAGAGATACCTCTATTCAAATAGGAAGTATGGAAAATACTCTGATAGTTAATGAGTTTTCGAATGTCTTTCCAGAGGAGTTGCCTGGTTTACCTCCTGATAGGGAGATTGAGTTATGTATTGATATGGTTTTAAGTACCTAACCAATTTCTATACCTCCTTATCACATAGCACCCGTGGAGTTTAAGGAGTTGAGATCAATTGTAGGACCTTTTAGATAAGGGTTTTATCCGCTCAAATACTTCACCTTAGGGGCCTCTTTTTCTCTTTATGAGAAAGAAAGATGCGTCACTACAATTGTGTGTAGATTATAGATAGTTGAACAAAGTAACTGTATTCAATAGATATCCTTTCCCTCGTATTGATGACTTGTTCAATCAATTGCAAGGTGTCGAATGCTTCTCCAAAATAGATCTTCAGTTAGGCTATCATCAGTTGCAAATTAGGAGAGAAGATATTCCTAAGACAGCTTTCAGGACTTGTTATGGACATTATGAGTTCTTAGTAATGTCATTTGGTCTCACCAATGCCCTAGCTACTTTCATGGACCTTATGAATAGAGTTTTTAAACCATTTTTGGATTAGTTTGTTATTATGTTTATTGATGACATTTTGATTTACTCTTGCAACAAGGAAGAGCATAAGCATCATTTGAGATTAGTTTTGCAAACTTTAAGGGATCACCAGCTTTATTCTTAATTCCCAAAGTATGAATTTTGGTTGGATAACGTAGCTTTCCTTGGTCATGTTATTTCCAAGGATGGCATTATAGTAGACCCCAAAAAGGTGAAAGCTATGGAGCATTGGATTAGACCGACCTTAGTCATTGAAGTTTGTAGTTTCCTAGGTTTGGTTGTTTACTACTAATGTTTTGTTAAGGATTTCTCCAAGATAGCATCTCCTCTGATGAGGTTGACATAGAAGAATGTGAAGTTTCACTAGTCAGGTGAATATGAGGAAAGCTTTCAAAAGCTTAAGACTATTTTGACTTCCGCTTGAGTGTTAGCTTTACCTTCAGGAAACGAAGGTTATGTTGTCTTTTGTGATACTTTTAGGGTTAGTTCACGATGCATATTGATGAAACATGATAAGATCATTGCTTATGCTTCTAGGCAGCTGCAGAACTATCCCACCCATGACTTAAAGATAGCAACAGTGGTATTTGCTTTGAAAATCTATAGACATTACCTCTATGGTGTTACCTATGAGATTTTCATCAATCATAAAAGTGTTAAGTACATATTTTAACAAAAGAACCTGAACCTTCATCAAATAATGTGGGTGGAGTTACTTAAGGACTATGATTGCATTATATTGTACCATCCGGGCAAGGAAAATATGGTGATAGATACTCTAAGCTGAAAGTTTATGGGTTGGTTGTCCTATATAGTGGAGACAAGGAGAACGTTGGTAAAAGAGATTCATTGTCTAGAGGAAAGCGGAGTGAAACTTGAGATTAGTACATCAAGAGCGTTCTTGGCACACGTGCAACTCCAATCACAAATTACTAGACTAAAATAATGCAGCTCAGTTAGAGGATCTGAGTTACGTAAGCTAAGGGAAAAGGCCCTGAGTGGCAAAGCTAATAAATTTGTGATTGATTACCACTAGTATTTTGAGGGTTAATGCTGGACTTGTGTTCCAAATGTTAGTGACTTAAGGAGACTTCTTTTGGAGGAAGCTCATCATTTGGCTTACACAATTCATCCAAGTTCTACAAAGATGTATATGGATTTGAAACAGTTGTATTAGTGGTTTGAAATTAAGAAAGACATAGCAGATTTTGTGTCAAAGTGTCTTGTGTGCTAACAAGTCAAGGCTGAATACTAGAGGCCTGCTGGATTACTTTAGTAGATTCAGATACTAGAATAAAAGTGGGAAAGGATTACCATGGATTTTGTTACTGGTTTACCTCGTACTAGTTGGGGATTTGATTCTGTATGGGAAATTGTTGACAGGCTAACAAAGTCCTTCCATTTCTTTCCTATGAAAACCACTTACAACATTTCTCAGTATGCTCAGTTGTATGTGGATGAGATAGTTAGACTTCATAGAGTTCTGATATCCATTATATCTGATCGTGGGCCATAATTCACTAGTAGGTTTTCGAAGGCATTCTAGAATGCTCTTAGAACACAATTAGATCTTAACATAGCATTTCATTCTTAGACCGACGGCTAATCCAAGAGGACTATTTAGGTTCTAGAGAATATGTTACGGGCTTGTGTCTTGGACTTTAGAGGAAATTGGGATCGATTCTTACCTCTAATAGAGTTTGCATATACTAATAGCTACCAGGCAAGTATTCAGATGGTACCATATGAAGTATTGTACGGAAGGCATTGTAAATCTCCTATCAGATGGTTTGAGGTGGGTGAAGCTTAACTCTTAGGACCTGACTTGGTTCAAAATGTTGTATATAAAGTTCGCCTTATTAGAGATAGATAGTTAGCAGCTCAAAGTAGACAGAAGGCATACATAGATCACCGATGTCGAGAGTTAGAGTTTAGGAGTTGGAGAACAAGTGTTTCTTCGTGTGTTGCCCATGAAAGGTGTGATGAGGTTCGGGAAGAAAGGAAAGCTTAATCCACGCTAAGTCAAACAGTTTGAGATTCTTGAGCAAGTTAAGGCAGCAGCATACTGGCTAGCACTTCCACCTAAACTTTCTTCTGTACATCCAGTGTTTTACGTCTCTATGTTGCGAAAGTATTTACTGGACCCATCTCACGTACTCCAACATCACACAATGTAGCTTGATAAGAATCTGTCATATAAAGAGAAGCCAATTCCTATAATGAATAGACAAGTGAAAAAAACCTCGATCCAAGGATGTGGTTTCAGTGAAGATGGTTTGGCAAAATCATAAAGGAGAAGAGGCAACATGAGAAGTTGAAGATGATATGTGTATGAGATATTCATATCTATTTGATACCCAAGATCAAGATTAGTTTAAGGATTTTAAAATTCGAGGATGAATTTCTTTAGGAGGGAGAGAATGTAGTATCCTGTCTATGTTTTTTTTTTTAAAAAAAAGTTAAGAGGGGAATTTTTTTAAGGCATATTGGTCATTTTAGGACCAAATCTCTCCTTTCCCCCTCTCTTCGTGATCGTTTGTTAGTTGCAACCAACCAAGAAGTCTCTCCTACCCATTTTTCTCTTCCCTTCCTTGGCATTTCAAGACCTTGCCATTTTCTCTCTCATCTCCAGCTAGCCTTGCTCTTTTGGCCACCATTCTAGCCTCTCTTTTTCATTCTTCCACATTATTGGTTGCTGTTTGGACATTGGTGATGTGGTGGTTGTCCGTTTTGGAGTGTCCTAACCTTTTCTTTTCCTTTCCTTACTCCTTAAGGTAAATCCTAAGGTCTCTAACTCTTTTATTGTTAGGAATTTAGGAGGAATTAGAAAATTTCTTACAACTAGGGATTTAGGGCCTAAATTGGGGATTTTTAGAATTTAATGGTGTTTAGACCAATGGGTTCATAGAAATAATTGTTTGATAATATTGAATGGATTATAGGTTTTGGATAGCGCCTCCACTTTAAAAGGGGGCTTATTGGAACAAGAAAATGGGAGATTTATTCCATGGTTGTGAGTAGCTAATGTCTATTGCACTATTTTAAGTGTTTTTAAATTTTTTAATTAATTATTTTCCTTTGTTTGTAATGTCAATAAATATTATTAGCCTATTTTGTTTTATTGACTTATCAGATAACTATTGGAACTTTAAAATATTTATTTTATTAATGTCTTATAATTTTTAAAAATCTTCTAAAATTTACTTTGTGTTTATGACAACTTTAAGAACTCTTTGGGACAAGCATTTTCATTTAGCCCTCGTTGTGATGTTGATAGATGGGACAACATGTTTATTTGTGAAGTAGGAAATTGTTAAATTGCTAGTACTGGTTAAATGATGAATTACGCTTTGTCTTTGAATGTTTGGTTGATAACAAATGATAAGTGTTATATTAGGATGATATTCAACATGAATAAATGTTAATAATTGTTGAATCTATATGTGAGTAGCTTGGTCAGAACACTATAGGTAACAGTAGTAGTTGTTAGCTTTAGTGCGCCTTGATTGGACCCTAGCTAGTGGAGGAGTTACTAGCCCCATCTATGTTGCTTGGGATTGGAATAAGAAAAAAAAATGTTTGATAATATCAATATGCCAGGAGCAAAGTGTCACAAGTTTTAAAAATATTTGGGAGCCATCTTTTGAGTCCTGGGTATCATTTGACATTGTAAACGTGCCAAGAGCAATGTGCATCAAAATCTGAGAATGTTTAAGGGCCACTTCATGAGTCTTGGATATGTAATTCAACAATGAACGAAATAAGTATTGAATTCTAACTTAGATTCTCCAAAGATTTTTAATCATTATAAGAAGTCTGAAAATTAAAATTTCCATGATCAAAAATTATAAATGTCAAAATCTATCCTTGGTATGTTTATTTTGTATTATATGTTCACTAATAATATTATGTTATTTTATACTTGTGAGAAACTTTAAATTTGAAACTATTTCTTATTATTATTTCAAAGTGCTTGCAAATTATGTGGTAAATTTTATTTTATTTAAATTCAAATAATTTGGATAGTAAGGTAGTTATATGCATTTTTATTGAATGTGTCTTGAACTCTTATATTCATTCATAAGGATTTATTTTACCTTATTATTGTTAACCATGTTTTATTATGTAGTTTCTACTTAAAAATTTTTGAACACTTGAATTTACCAATGATTATCATTTCATTATTATTATTGTTATTACTTTTTCTTTCTTCTCTTTCTAAGATATAAGTGATAATTTTATTCCAAATTTTCTTTCCTCTATAATTCTTGATAACTTACTTGTCCCACTCGTGTTGTAATAGATATTAGTTATTCACTAAGTTATATAACTCATTCCATGTTACTGTATTTTTCCCAGATAAGGGGAAAGAGATCGCGTTCAGTTCAAATCCTCCTCCTAGTAACTAATCCTTTGTTTGGGTGAGCACGTACTTTTCTTAGTGGGCTTGTTTAGATTCCTTGATGTATGTACATATGTTTTGTAAACAAGGAAATGTTCATGATTTTTTGTGTATCTAGAGTTGTTCCATTGTTCACAAGTCTGATCCATACTTGTGTATGCATTGTTTCGTTACATTTTATTATTACGTATTGAGGTTCCTGTGTAATGGATCATATTATATGATTCTGTATGATTTGTACCTGAGTAGGTCTGAAAATAGCATTATGATCGTCCAATGATTTGAAACTGATTTAATTTGAAATTTCTAGTTGGTGTTTTTTTGTTTGTAAAATTCTAGGAAGTTGAGTTTTTTATGGGAGACTTTGTCCGATTTTCTGTAGAATTGTGTGCATTTTCATAGTTATGTTAAAAGTTTTCTGAAGGCTTGCTAGATTGACTAGTCAAATCTTTGTACCAGTCATGGCCCTATATTTGGGTCGTGACAAAAGAAGAAAAGAATGGCAAATCCAAATCTTCGATTTTCAAATTCTTTGTCTTCAAGTTCTTGAATGCTTGATGGCTTCTCTCATAGGATAAAGCAAGTTGTTATAAAACAACCCTCAAAGAAAACTCATCTTCTTCTTCAAATTATAAGAGTTCTAATATTTTAAAATTTCTCTTACCATCAGTGCCGTTATGCCAACTTTTGGACGCTATAGTGCCACCTTATTTGTTCTTTAGCAATTATTTTCAACTTTGGGACTCTGCAGCAGGTACAAGGTAGGGAATTGGCTCTTCACCTCAACAAAGAAGTTGTAACTCTATGTTTCAGCTTCCCATGGGATTTGGAATCATCTCCATTGGACTTTTCTATCTCCAAATATGATCATTTACTCCTTAAAGGTCTAACAGTCTTAACAACATCACGTTTCAATGTCTCAAGAAAGTTGTAGATTTCTTTCTTATCTTTTCATAGCCATTGGAATCATCTCAATATGATGTCTATAGTAGGAGTTATGCTTAGAGGAAGACAACTAGCTATTAAGGTTTCCAACATAATTTAGGTGATTCAACAAAAAATTTTCACTAAGTCCTCGAATTATCACTTTCTTTTATCTTTGGACCACTTTTATAACTATTCACCTTTAGAGCACAATATATTAACTTATAAGTAGCATCACTAATGATAAAAACTCAAGTAATTTGACCAAAAAGAATATACAAACACTAAATAACAATCAAACAACTAACCTAAAGACGATTTTTGTTAAAACTAGAATAAAACTAAAATTTCTAATGCAATACTAAAGAAAAGTAATTCTTCACAAGCCTGGCGTGGTATAGCTAAAACTTGGAGCTCCCTTCATAGGAATCTGATATGGAAGGTTGGAAATGGTAATAAGGTGAAGTTTTCGTCGGACCATTGGATTCTTAGCATCCAAAAGCTAGTTGATTTTGCTGTCAGAGATATTACTGAGGTTGAACTAAATGAGATGGTTGCTGATTTTGTTCTTCCAACTGGTACTTGGAACTAGACTAGAATTTCGGGTCTTCTTCTAGCAGATTTCCTAGAAATTTTTTTTTCTATGAACCCTCCTAAATCCTTAGAACATTAAGGACACAGTAGCATGGCATCCTTCATCTGATGGGAATTTTAGTGTTAAGTCTGCTTGTGGTATTTGCTCAAACACTGATAATCTTGCGCCACTATGGTTACATAAGAATATTTGGAAATTGGAAGCTCCCCAAAGACTCCGTTCCTCTATTTGGATTGTGGCTAATGATGCTTTATTGACTAACAGCAACAGACACCGTAGACATCTCACTGTATTTGACCTTTGTACTGTTTGCAATCAAGGGGCTGAAACAACCATCCATGCACTTAAAGATTGTAAGTATGCTCGAAAAGTTTGGAATAATCTGGTTGGGGTTTCATGCAGCAAAACTTTTTCAATTTAAATCTTCAGGATTGTTTCAGTTTAAACCTGTTAGTTCACTGTGGCAGGAATCAAAGGGATGATTGGCAATGCTTGTCTGTAATAGCTTGCAATTCCACCTGGCACCTCAAACACTTTGCTTTTCGAGAATCCAAATGCTGAAATGACTAATCTGGTTACTAGGATTAAGTTCCGCGCTGAAGAATTCAACATGGCATTACAGGCCCAGAACTCCTCTGTTGTAGCAGTGCCAAATTTTAACTATGTTTCATCAGCTGGCACCCTCCTCCTTCTGGTTGGGTGAAACTGAATGTTGATAGTTCAGTGCTGATCAATCAGGGGAAGGGTGGTTGTGGAGGTATCCTGAGGAATGATATTGGTGGTTTTGTAGCTGGCTTTATGACTAACATGGGAAATTATTCTATAACAGTGGCTGAAGTGATGGCAATATATTACGGGTTGAAGATGACATATGACATAAGCTATCGACATGTGATTTTAGAAGCTGATTCGGCTCGTGTGATCAATCTCCTCAAGGATGGATGTAATCCTTGGCATTCGTGTGCTACTATTTTGGCGCTGATCAAACAACTCTTGCACCATAGTTGGATAGTTAGATATTATCATCTTTATAAAGAAGGTAATGGTTGTGCTGATATTCTGGCAAAGCATAGCCATTCACTTCCTTTAAGGTATCATTTCCTTAGCTCTTTGCCCTCTTTTGCTTCTGTTGCATATGTTTTGGATCTTAGTTCTGTGTCTTTTGATCGTGTAATTACCATTTAGTTGGGTCTTGGACCCCATTGTTAATAAAAAAAAAAAAAGAAAGGACATAGTGTAATGCTTAATAAAATCATATTTAAGGGGTGAAGACTTGATATCATTTAAATATTTTTATAAATTTCAATTTTTTTATAAGATTCTATCTAGACAATTTAGGAGGTTCATTGTTGACTAGAGTAAAGTACTATGTATTATAAATCACAGTATCTTTTCCATTGATAAACAAAAGAACTGTAAATACTAACTAACTGCTATACATACATATATATATATATATATATATATATATATATTGATGGGTATTTAAAACCAACTTCAAACACATACATTCATATTCTCAAAACAGTATCAGTTTCTTTGGCTTATCTCTATGGTTACCACAATCAAAAAAACAATAGTGCCACCCTAAGGGTTATATATATATATATATATATAGAGAGAGAGAGAGAGAGCCCTATACTTGTTTGTGATACCTCAGTCCATTACATAATAAACATATTAACATGTTCATATTTGTATTAATACATTAATCAAAATAATAGATGTTAACTTATTCAGCACTTTCACAAAACTCTGTTGCTCAGCGACATAGACCCAATGGTACTCTAACTCGATCAAGATGGAAGAGTGAGCATCGGCATGGTGATTGGTTATCAGAAAACACCATGGAATCCAAAGAGAAATGAGAACAAAATTCTCAATGTTAATCAAGCAATCAAAATAAAATTTATACCATGGTAGTTTTCAGCTGTATGATTATAGAAACATTTTATAAATGAAAATACATGGCATCGTCAATAACATAAAGGAATTTCATATAATTTAAAGATGTCATAATAATAATTCATTATACTCTTTCCTCTCTGAGTGCCTTAAATCAGCACCTTTCTTTGAGTGCTTTAAATCATATAGCACCATCCTTGTGTGCCACAACACTTTTCTTTTGAGTGTCACCACACTTTCCTTTGAGTGTTCATGATAGTACCTACCTTTGGATACGTTAACATATTGCAATATCAATTCATGCAAGTAGTCATCCAAAATACATCAAGTCACGATAACAAAGTATAAAAATTAAATTTAAGGTCTATCATCAATCTTATTTTAGAAATAAAATTCTTAGATTCTGGGGTTCTTACACCACAAATTTTAAGAATATGTCCATCATAGTTTCCCATATTCATCCAAGTTTTATTGTCCAGCACAGTTCAAGGGGTCAGGTGAGTTTATCCTCTCCAGGAAGTCGGTTCAATTGTACACAAAAATGTCTCACAGTCCAAATATCTAATTCACAGTCAAGGAATTTAGTCCATGGTACAAAAAATTTTATAAATCAGCCACGGGTTATATGTATGTTCAAGGTCAGCCACTGTCAATATTTCATCCAATACTGGTTCCATCTCATCAAAGTTCATGAATATGGTATAAAATTTCCAATAACATAGATCACAGTATGATTTTAAATTGCGGTTGTACTTACAGTTGCGTTGCTATTCTAAAAATTGTGGATAATTTTCACAGATTCAGGATTTAAATATTTATTTGATTTGTTTTCTATTTTCATTTACAGTTGAAATGTTTTCACAAATGTCACGTTTTCATTTATTTTCTGTTTTCAAAATTTTATAAAAGAAATAGTGAAAAGAAAAAATAAACAGAAAACATATCAACCAAAAACCGGAAACAAAATAAAAATAAGATAACATTTTTATAATTATTAATGAAAATATATCAACTAAAAATAGAAACAAAAAAATAAATCAAACACCCCCTTAGTATCCTTTGGTCATGCCCCAATATAAGTTACAGATCTAAGGTTCAATCATATAATAATTGCATAATTAGTTCTTTAAGTATCATTTTCGGCAGAGTCCTTCGCTTCCCATTCAACATTTTAAATTTTGGAAATTAAAACTTGTTCCTTGAAACATAGCATTCTCCGTCCAGTAGCTTCCCAAAACAGGGTAGTTTTATTACTCAAACCATAGATAATTTCCATTAGCAATCTATTACCGGTTAGCATTCTTTAGGATAATTTTAAGTTTCATTCTAACCTTAAAATGAAATTTTGGCTTCAAACTCAGAGAACAGAAAGTAGAAATTTACTATAATCTAATTCATAGCAGAAAATTGAAGAAAAATATCATACATACTGCATGCAACCAAAACAAAATTTCTACTACTAATAAATGAAAGAATTGATGCCTAGATTACTACCTTAGGTGAGAAAAGGAAGAGTGGATGAAATGGTAACAGACCAAAAAGGTTTGACCAGAATCTGCACCCCTAATTCTGCATCGTGCTCCTCTATTTAGCTTCCATCCTTCAAAAATTTTTCTCTGGCTTCCTAATCTTGCAGACCCAATTCCACTCTCCCTCTCCCTCAACTGGTTCCTTTTTTTTATTTTTTTCTTGCTCCCTGTGTTTTCATTTTCTTCTTCCTTCTCACGTGGGGCTGGGATGATATATATGTATACTTCTTAAATACATGTTTGGTACGATGAAAAGAAATGAAATAAAATAAGAATTAAAAAAATATATTCTCATTCTCATATTTGATTAAAAAATAAGAAATGAAATACTCATTTTTTACATAATCCTTATTCTGTTCATTTGAGAGAATGAACATTTCTTTCTATTTGATTATCATTCTCACTATCACTCCTATTTCATTTTCTTTCCCTTCCTTTCCATTATACTAAATGAAATGAGGTTGTGACAGGTGGTAGGGAAGGGGTGTTACAACATTAAGGAGGTTTGTTGGCAGTGAGTTAAGTAAATAGAAGAAGAGGTTGAGAGGGTGTTTTAAAGGCTGTCGAGAGGCCTTCCTATGGTGGCCGTGCAAGGTGCTGGGTTAGTTTAAGATGGCATTAGGTTAGGTTATTTTAATTATCGTTAGTTTTATATGGGTTTTAAAAAAATATTAGCTTTTATTTAAATTTCTATTGGTTTCTTTTTAATAATTTATGATATTCTTAAGTAGTATTTTATGATGTCATATTTCACTTTAAATTCACTTGCCCAATTAGATTGTAGTTAAGTGGGTTAGTCCCTCAAATTAAATTTTTATGCAAAATTTATTTAATATATTCGTGATTTTTATTAACTAACTAAGGTTGATTATCTTCATGGCATATCTAAGATTAGATTATAACATTTTATCTTCCTCCATGAATTCCCCAGGCATACATCTTATTACTCTATGGTTACTTATAAGTAAAGCATTAGGATACCACTTTTGGGATTTCATGATTTTATTTTTAATACTTGATTATATTCGAATCAAAATTTTCTAACCATGCTATGTAATATTGGTAATGTATCATAATTCATACTTGGCTTGGCTAGTTATTATTAATTAGTTTTTTTTTTGTTTCTTTTTAACCTTTAGAATTAAAATACAATCAAATAATTAAGTAAATAAATCAACAATTCAATAGTGCTATTTGCTAAATTCTGTGGCTTATAAATAATTTCAACCATCTATTTATATTCTACATGACACACACACACATATATATATTAAGAGAATGTTACACAAATTATACTTTAATGTACAACATGAAACTAAATAACTATATTTCATAGAGTTATAACTATCTACTTGAGCACTTTGTTTTGAGTTAAAGCATTTTTAGATTGTCAATTAAGTGTTGCTTCGACCGGAGAACTTGATTCTTTTTGAGTTCCATTTGGCAATATGGTTACTATGCTTTTGATTTTCTGGACTTGCTTGGTTTGCTCTTTTGCAGAGTTATATTGGAGCAGGGAAAATTCTTCGTCATAGTCAGCTTCTGGCTCCATCATTAAACATGGTGTTAACTGCAGATCTTCAAAATCATCAAGAGTGATTTCTTCATCTAATTTACACTTATGAGGAATACAAGTTTTTTACTCCTTGGATAGAGAACATAATAGTCAAACTTTCCGCTTGGTTCTCCAAGAAGACCGACTTCAGGATCTCCTCTTTCGTATCTTTCTTTTAGAATCTGCTGACTAGATTTCTTTTTTCGCTGCCTTCTCTTTGGAACATCATCATCAAAATTTTCATCATCAGCTTTAAAACGTGCAGGACATTGGCATATACCAACATCATATCAGATATGATCATTGTTAAGTGTTGACTCAAATTGCTTGGCCTTCTGAATTGAATCTCCATACTGGAATATGCGAATCTCTCTCCTCAAAGATTGGAAAGATATCAGCTGCAGGGGCTAACGGTGCATTTTTTCCTTTCGGAAAAGAGATTTCTACTAATCCATCGGGTTTTTCTTTAAATGATGGCTAAGAGTTCTGGATAGGATGATGAGACTGCTGGTGTTTCTCTTCTCATAAAAGGTGACACAAGAATCAGGGATAAGTTTTTCTAATTAATCTCTGGTTAACCGTCGAGGAACAAATACACAGCATGAGTTTTGGTTAGGATCAACTAAGAGAAGCAAAGTTTTAGCTTCAGGACTTAGGTAGGTTAAGTCATATGAATGGTTTTGCAATCTATGGACATGTTGAATATGCAAAGTTGCTGCAATTGCATTTTGGTCCATTAAGGCACTAGTTATTTGGACTTGAACTTGAAGAGCATTTGGCAGAGTAGGGCACTGAAGAGGAATGTTGAAATTTGGAAATCTGAGTGACAAAAATAGTTCCAGCATTTAAGATGGTCTGGACAGTTGCTAGACATGCATGTGAAAATTTGACCATCCTAGCATCTAGTATTGCAATTCTACATGAAATGTTAATGCTATTATGATTGCCCCAAAATAGATATGAGAATAGCCCTATTTTTTCTCTCTCTCTATATATATATATTGATTTTGTTCGTAATGATGCAATGAGCATTGCATCATTATGAACAAAATCAAAAGAATACATAATGTTATTCCTATAATTGCAAACTACTAGAGTCAGACACCGTAAGCTACCAACAAAAGAGGAGCCTACCAAAAGACAGACACACCTAGGAGAAAGATTGCAAATTTGAGAAACTAGTTACTCAATTACCAGTTGATCTGAATGGTAAAAAAATGGAAGCAGTGAGTCACATAGATTTTGTGAGGGTATAATAAATACAATGAATACAGAGAGAAAACAAGTACAAAAACAAATCTTTAACTTCAAAATATTGGAAAATATACACTAATTTAATTAAGGAAACCTAATAACAGTAATATAATAATTCTTTTCTTTGACAAAATATACATATGCATAAAGTTTCTCAAAAAGTCAATCATATGAGTCTCTAAAAGAATTATAATACAAGATGGGGAGTCAGCTCCACCCAACAATCTAAATCTCATAGTCTTCACAAGTTAGGGATCTTGGCTCACAAGTTAGGAATCTTGGCTCACTAGACACAAATCTCATAGCTAAAACTTACCTTACAATCATGAAAAGGGCTAAGGGTTCACTTACCCAATAACTAAACAAATATCATTTCAAATCAGGAGTCTCGCTTCACCTAGTACAAATCTCATGGCTAAGATCTGTTTATCCTACAATCATGGAAAGAGTTAATAGTCCGCTCACCTAATAGTCAAACAAGTATCATCTCTATATCTACTATGTGCACATAGAGCATTATATCTCTTTGCTAACGGCAAAACGATGTTCTAACATAGAACTTACAATGGATATTCAAAACCATAATATCATAATCTAATCTGATACATCAAAGATTAATAGTTCTCATTTCTCAATTCTTTTTAAAGAATTCTCATCAATTTCAAAAGTTTATAGCTAAACTTCTTATAGGTAAACAATCCAAATAAATCATACACTTAATAGAACCATAGCTCAAGGCATACATTGTGCCATTCGGAACAAAGATGTTTAACAACTAAAGTAATAACTTTCAAAACAAATTTCATCTTAAAATACTTTCATATTTCCACTAAAATTCTCAATATAATTTTAAAACAATCTTGTTTCCCCCAAAGTTAACCTTCAACAATTTCAAAAATAAATAATCATGTAACAAATACTCTAATAAAAGTTATCTTCAATATCAAATAGTCGTCAAAATTGACTTAGCATACAATTAAAAGAAAATAAATCAAGATGATATATAAACAATATTTGAAATATGTCATAATGTAAACTATTCACTCACAGAATGGAGCGTAACCAAAGTCTGTCCAAAACAATGTTAACGTCTCAATCTAAAGTAAGTGGAGTGGTCCTTGAAGTATCTAAAGCCAACAAAAATATTCCAACAAAATAAAATAGGCTAAACAATAGCTTACAGAATGCTGCAACTACCTCTAAAAACTTTTCACACCCTCTACTTAAAGTCATAACCTCAAAACTTAATGTCACTAACTAGACTCCCAAATTTTAAGTTGTGGATATTTTAAAAAAATTATTCTAAGTATGAATAAATAATTGAAACTGTATATAAATAAAAATTCTTAAATTATAGGGTTTAAGGTTTTCAAGCATCACAAGAACTTGGTGATAAAAATCAAGATTGAGCTTACCAAACAAAAATTTAGAAGAACCCAACTCAATGTCTTATATTTCTCTTCAAAACCTCACAATTACCCTCTCTACCTTAAAAAGAAAGCAAGCATTAGGTGGTTTTATGATTAAATGGTACAAAATAAGCAAGAACCCAAGTCTAAAAATTCACCTCAACCTTAAAATGCAAGTGGATGATGACAAAAATGGAAGAGAAATGAAAAAGATGTGGCTTGGGTGGAGGAGAAGCCATAAGCCACCAAGAACCCAAAGTTTTGAAGGAGGGGAGTGATATTCCTCGGTTTTGGCCTTTCCTTCTGTTTAACCATCTAATTTGCGTTGTTTTGTTTATAAGTTATAATGGATGGGACCTACTTGAGTTAAAGAGAAAGAAACAGACACAGGTATTACCCCATAGGTTGTTTGGTGAATTGATTTGGTTAATTAGGACCATGTGTTTTGGGATGTCTGACTTTTTGGAAAACCTTTGTTAAAATTTTGGTAGAATTTGTATAACTAAGCTGTCTGTTTTGTTTTTGGATTTTGTTAGACTTGCTTGACTTATTAATTCATTCTATGTGTTGGATATGATTCCGAAGTTTGTAGCCAAAATCAAAATCAAAATCAAAATCAAATGAACCCGGAATTATTAAGCACCTTCTAACTGTTAATACATTCAAAATATTATACAACTAAAAAGTTTGAATAGAAATTAGTTGATGAACTAAAATAAAAATTTGTACTCTAGGAACAATTTTGAATTTGACTTCTAAAATTAATTTTTAACTACAAAATATTGTATTGGGATTCATTTAGGTATAAAGGATATTTTTAAACATAAAAAGTTCAATAACAATGGGTTAGACAATAAAAATTAAAATGATAGTATTAGAAGTTAAATTTATAATATACTTTATTTTAATTATTATTGTGACTCCTAAACAATAAAAATGAATTTTTCTCCATTCTTTCATTAAAACCTCTTAAGTGGTATTTTATTTTGCCTTTCTACTCTCTTTTATTTTAAACTACTCTATTATAAACTATTTCACTTCATTTCATTTCATTCAAAACTTTTTAAAATTAAATTTTTTTTTTAGTCTTTCAAATATATAAGTGACATTATTTTATGTTTTTAAAAAATTTTAACATTAATTTAATTTTTTAATAATAAAAAAAATATAAATTTAATTTTAAAAAAATTAACATTAATTTAATCTCTTAATTAATTAAAATATCACAAATTTAATATTTTAATAATATAAAATTATCATCAGTTTAATATTTTGATTATATAAATTATATAAATTTAATTTATAAATCACGTAAGTTATATAAAAAAGATAATTTTAATATTATTTTTTATATTAAAAAATTAAATTAAAGTAAAAAATTTTTAAATATTAAAATAATAAATTTATATTCATGAATGAATAAAAAGGGAACTTAGTGGAAGCCTCATCATACAGAACTTCCCTCGTCCCTACATTGACAAATCGTCCCAGTTGATCAGATGGTCGAGTTTGCTGTCCTGACCTAGGGAACTCCTTCCGCAACTGATCCTACACCGAACGATTTCCTGGCCTGGCCCCACAAAGACTTTGGAATTGAAGACTTGACATTTCACATCGTGGACCTCACGAAATTCAAAGTGGGTTTTTCTTTTTCGTCGCCGTCTTCACTTTTCCTTCTTCTTCCCTCTACAGATCCCGACTCGCAGCGCTCTTTTGCTCCCACGAACACTTAACCAGCACAAAAAAAGGGTCACTCTTTTTGCAGGCTTTTTCAGAGCCTCCCTTGCACACAGCCATGGCCTTCTCCTCCTCCTCCTCCTTCTCCTCCTCCATTGCCAGCACCAGGCGTGGAGGCTGGTCCCAGTCCATCCTTCCATCCTCTAACCCAAAATCCAAGGTGCCCAGAAAGTCACGCAGGCGAACCGCGCTCAAAGATTTCTTCTTTGCGAATTTCTTCACCATGGGCATCTTGTTTTCCTTCTTCTTCTTCCTCCTCGTTCTCCTGCGCTTTGGGGTCCCCAGGCCCATCACTTCCCACTTCAGGTCTCGCTCCTCTCGCCACCGGAAACCCGTGAATCGGAAACCTGTCTTAACTCAGCGTGGGAACTACTCCCTTATGGCTGCGAACGTGGACATCACTACCAAGGACTTGTATGACAAGATTGAGTTCTTGGATGTGGATGGTGGGGCGTGGAAGCAGGGTTGGAGTGTGACTTACGGAGGGAACGAGTGGGATTCTGAGAAATTGAAGGTCTTTGTGGTCCCCCATTCGCATAATGATCCAGGATGGAAGCTTACAGTGGAGGAATACTATGATCGGCAGTCTCGGCATATACTTGATACCATTGTTGAAACGGTTTCCAAGGTGAAATAGGCTACTAATTTTTTTTTTTGGGGACATTTTTTTGGGTTTGGTGGGGTTTTGGTTGCTGGTTTAATACTCACTGAAATTATTGTGATTTTACTGAGTTGTGGAAAATTTGGACTGATTGAGTAAATGTATGTTGGTTGGCTAGTGAAAAATGTTAAGGTTAAATGGTATGAATTTTCTTGATGAAACTAGTTAATTTGCTGCTTCAAAGCTGCAAAACGTAGACCGGGGCGCTGTATGCAATAACAAAAGTAGTTTAACGAGTACATTTATGTCTTCTTGAATTAAGAATATTTAAATGTTAGAGGAGTTTTGAAAAAAAAAAAAAAGAAACCGTTATAAAGGAGAAAATATTGGGTTTAAGACCGTCAGTTGCATTGATATTTCGTTTGTTTGTTTACCAGTTTTGGATTATCAATTTTAGAGCAACTTTAATTATGATTTTGACTGGATTATTGGGACTTGGATGTGTAGGATCCTCGCCGGAAGTTCCTTTGGGAAGAGATGTCATACTTAGAGAGATGGTGGAGGGATACCACTGATATCATGAAGGAATCATTCGTCAATTTGGTAAAAAATGGGCAGTTAGAAATTGTTGGAGGTGGCTGGGTGATGAATGACGAGGTAATGTAATATTGATCTTATGACTCTTATTGGAACTATAACTAGAATTTGTAGGAAGTAGGTGCTCAAATACTTTTCGTCATAATTGTGTTGTTACTGAGGCTTTATAAGGAGCTTCAAGTTTTTTCTCCTGTTAATGAAGTGCATACACTAGAAATAATTGTTTCTCTGAAATAATAATGTGGACCTCATCAAAACTTTCCTGTTAATGATGTTGGTTAATGCTGGCCCCTATTGTTTATTTGTGGAAATTTGACTTTTAAATTGTTTACTCATTTATGCAGGCCAATTCTCATTATTTTGCTATAATTGAACAGGTATGCTGAAAGCTTTGTCTATCCTTGCAATTGCATATATTTTTTTCTTTCTTTTGCTACATTTTTTTTTTAGTTTATCATTCTTTCAGTAATAGGCAGAGTTCAATTATGTTGAGGTTTTCCTGTTAACTTGTATCACTACATATGATGTTTGCCATGCTCATTGTCTATGGAGATAATTACTTCACTCTCTTTCTCGCTAGACAGTAAATTATGAGAAAATGGCTCTTATATCAATGTAAAAAGTGATCTATTCTGTCATAATGGTGATTAGTCATTGTATTTGTGTGTGAAGACTGGAATACATGTTGGTATACTGAGACATATGCTAGATATAGATCATTTTAGGTAATTCTGTAATGCAATTACATTAAAGTGATGAATTTTAGTTAGTCAGTTGAGGTACGTTCTATTATGTACTTGGTAATACTGGTGAAAATCAAAATCAGAAGTCATTTTCTCTTTGTATCCCTTTTTTGTTTGAGATGGTTTAATCAGGTGTTATAATATGATAAGTAGATTGATGCATAAATATGTTTGAGATGGAATTTTTTCTTTCTGAACCAAATAAATACTTTTTACTGGTTACGTCTATATTTTTTTGACTATTGTTTTATTAGCTGAGCTTCTTTTTTTTTTTTTTTTTTTCTGATTTGGATAAACATGTCTTACTTTTGTTGTGATATTCTATAATCTATACTGTATTTTCTAAATCTAGTTAATCATTCAAATTTGCGTCTCAAACAATGTGTTTGTGCAAGCAGTAACTCCAAATAAGATTCTATACCACATAAATGTACTGTGTATATTGGTCATGTAAACTTCTAGAGAGCATAAGCTCTACTTCTCAGTATGAAAAAATCAATGGAACTTCTTCTCTCTTTAAGTTTGTGTATGAGCATAATATTCATTCATTAGAAGAGCACATTGTGCGTCCATGTTAAAACCTGTCCCTATTGTTGATTTCATGATCTTGTCAAACTATGATCCTTTAGCTATATAGATTTTTATGTTATTTAGTGTTGCTGCTTAATCTTTGGACAATTTATGTATCAGATGACAGAAGGAAATATATGGTTGAATGACACCATTGGGTTTGTTCCTAAAAATTCTTGGGCCATAGATCCATTTGGTTACTCACCTACCATGGCATATCTTTTGCGTCGTATGGGCTTTGATAACATGCTTATTCAGAGGACCCATTATGAGCTCAAGAAGGAACTTGCATGGCATAAGAATTTAGAATATATATGGCGTCAAAGCTGGGATGCACAGGAAAGCACTGATATATTTGTCCATATGATGCCTTTTTATTCATATGATATACCACATACATGTGGCCCAGAGCCTGCTATTTGTTGTCAGTTTGATTTCGCACGCATGCAGGGTTTTTCTTATGAACGATGCCCATGGGGACAACATCCTGTGGAGACCACTCAGGAAAATGTTCAGGAGAGAGCACTTAAATTACTGGATCAATACAGGAAGAAATCTACTTTGTACCGAACAAATACTCTTCTTGTTCCTCTTGGAGATGATTTTCGCTATATTAACAACAATGAAGCAGAAGCCCAATTCAGAAATTACCAATTGTTATTTGATTATATCAATTCAAACCCTAGTTTGAATGCAGATGTGAAGTTTGGTACTTTGGAAGACTACTTTCAGACCGTCCGAGAGGAAGCAGACAGAATAAATTATTTGTCTCCTAGTGAAATAGGTTCTGGTCTAGTTGGAGGTTTTCCTTCTCTGTCTGGTGACTTTTTTACTTATGCTGACCGGCAACAGGACTACTGGAGTGGCTATTATGTTTCAAGGCCGTTCTTCAAGGCTGTTGATAGGGTACTAGAGCAGACACTTCGTGCCACAGAAATGATGATAGCTCTAATACTTGGGTCCTGTCGGAGATCACAATGTGAGAAGTTCTCAATGGGGTTTTCCTATAAGTTGACTGCTGCTAGAAGGAACTTGGCACTTTTTCAGCATCATGATGGGGTAACTGGTACTGCTAAAGATCATGTGGTTATGGACTATGGAACTAGAATGCATACTTCATTACAGGACTTGCAGAATTTTATGTCCAAAGCAATCGAAGTACTTCTTGGAATCCGCAGTGAGAAATTAGATCATAGTCCTTCTCAGTTTGAGCCAGCACTGGTGAGATCTAAATATGATGCTCAACCATTGCATAAAGTAATTATTGTTCGCGGGGGTACTTACCAATCAGTGGTCTTTTTTAATCCTTTGGAGCAAAGAAGAGGAGAAATTGTCATGGTTGTTGTTGACAGCCCTGACATTTCTGTGGTTGACTCTAATTGGAGTTGTGTTCAAAGCCAAATTTCTCCTGAGTTGCAGCATCATAATAGAAAGATGTTTACTGGTAGGCATCGGGTTTACTGGGAAGTTTCTGTTCCTGCAATGGGGTTGGAAATGTATTATATTGTTAATGGTTTTGTTGATTGTGCAAAGGCCAGGCCTGCAAAATTGAAATTTTTCTCCAGTTCTAGTTCAATCCCCTGTCCTACTCCATACTCTTGCTCAAAAATAGAATCTGATGTGGCTGAAATTGAGAATCAGCATCAAAAACTAACTTTTGATGTAAGGTATGGTTTGTTACAGAAGATAATCTTAAAAGATAGCTCCTCAACTGTTGTAAATGAGGAAATCAGTATGTATTCTAGTTCGGATAGTGGGGCATACTTATTTAAGCCCAATGGTGATGCGCAGCCTATTATTGAAGAAGGTGGGCAGTTGCTGATCTCAGAGGGCCCTTTGATGCAGGAATTATACTCTTTTCCAAGGACTGCATGGGAGAAATCCCCCATTTCTCATAGCACCCGTGTGTATAATGGAGAGAATACTGTCCAAGCCTTTGTCATTGAAAAGGAATATCATGTTGAGCTTCTTGGCCATGATTTCAACGATAGGGAGTTGATAGTTAGATATAAAACCAATATTGATAACAAAAGGATTTTTTATTCTGATTTAAATGGATTTCAGATGAGCCGAAGAGAAACTTATGATAAGATTCCTCTGCAAGGAAATTACTACCCTATGCCCTCTCTTGCATTCATACAAGGATCTGATGGTCAGCAGTTTTCTGTCCATTCCCGGCAATCATTGGGTGTGGCAAGCCTTAAAAATGGATGGCTAGAGATTATGCTTGACCGCCGTTTGGTAAAAGATGATGGGCGTGGTCTAGGCCAAGGAGTGATGGATAACCGTGTAATGAATGTTGTCTTCCACATAACTGTAGAAGCCAATATTTCCACCACTTCAAATTTTGTTTCCAGCAATTTCCCTGTTAGCCCTTCTCTTTTCTCTCATCGTGTTGGTTCTCACCTGAACTATCCATTACATGCATTCATTGGCAAGAAGCCACAGGAATTATCTGTTAAGCCACCACCTAGATCCTTTTCTCCCCTAGCTGCTGCCTTGCCATGTGACTTACACATAGTGAACTTTAAGGTTCCCAAGCCTTTAAAATTTTTGCAGCAACCACCAGGAGATTCTAGATTTGTTCTAATTTTGCACAGGCGTCATTGGGATTCTTCATACTGTCGGAAGGGAAGATCACAATGTACTAATCTGGCAGATGAGCCTGTGAATCTGTTCACCATGTTCAAGGATCTTACGGTCTTGAAGGCCAAAGCAACTTCTTTGAATCTTTTGCATGAAGATCCAGAAATAATGGGATTCACAGAGCAGTTTGGAGATCTTGCACAACAGGGTGATGTTGCCATATCTCCCATGGAAATACAGGCCTACAAGTTAGAGTTGCAGCCACGACAGTAAAATACTCATTACTGAATTATTGCTGCTGATTTAAACTGAACTGCAAGGAAGCTATTTTTCGTACTGCTCATTTGTGGTAGGGATGAATTGTTCTTGGACTGCTTTCTCTTTTAAACATTGAGTTTAAGGTGGTGCAGGGAAGATAATTTGGGAAAGTCCAAGCAAGAGGAGTTACCTTGGTTGAGGAAGTGTAGCTACTAGCATCTGCAGCTCCTTGTTTGCTGTAGCATTTGTTTACGTCTTACTGAAACAGTGAAAGATGAGTTCTGGTTTGTTAGCTTAAATGTTATTGTATACCATTAACACGTCTATTAGAGGCTAGTGATACATGTACAGATCCAATAATTCATCTATGCAAAGTAGCGACTTCTTCTTCAGGTGTGGGCTCAACAATTTACAAAATAACCTTTAAAGTTCTCTACAATTATGAATGTAAATTTGTAAAATCCCCCTATATATTAAAGGAGAGGACTTTTCCTGCAAGTGCGATGCTTTGCTAGGATACTCGCTTCCTCAGTTAAAAACATTTCTCACTATATGGATGACACATGGTGAGTATTGAATTTTAAATTTGAATCTACTTTTGTTTCATTCCGTATCCTGTGTCTCTGACTCTATCCATTCATTTTTCTCTCAAGTTTCTCGGATTTTGGAGTTCCAGTTCTCCCTCTTTCAAATCATCCCTTTCTTTCAATCTCATATTTCTGTGGTATTTCAGATTCTTTTCTTTCTTTTTCTGAAATTTGGTTTGTTCTTTCTGTTTCCTTTTCCTCCACGGCTTTTTCGTTTGTGCTTCCTTAGCTTTTTCCTTCAGATAACATAAATAATTTAATCATAGTTGAAGCAATTTGGCAGGTCAGTCATCTGCGGAGGACTATTGACTGGTTCTATGCTCGGGTACACAACAGTTTATATTTCAATGGCATCAAAGCATTCTCTGCCTTCCGCCTCTTCTCTCATATCAAAGCCTCCCACGGCCTTTCAGTATACTTTCTTCGCTTTGCTTCAGTTTATTCTTTTCATTTGAATGCATTCATTGCCCTATCCTCTTGGAGACCCATGGTAACTTACTTGATTTCAATTCCAATTTATTTTTCCATTTTGGCTTTGATCCAGTTTTAAATTGAATGCTTCGTGAATGTTGGTTCTGTCTTTCTTCCCATAACATATGTTAGAATTGAGTGAATGAAATAATATTTGCCCTCTTGTGTCTCATAAATCGATGAAATGGATGCAGGACATAAGTCTTATTTTCTTCATGGACAGGATGGAAACTCTGCAACTGATTTTCTAGGAAAACTTTAGAAAAATTTGTTTCAAGGAAGACAATTAAATGAATGCCCTATATAGTTAATAGATTCTTTTTTGTTTTGTATATGTAAGCAATTTCCTTTTTTCTTTTTGAGTCAGTGAAACTAAAAACCTGTGTACTGAAAATTGGACTGGACCGGTCGGTTCAACCGGTTAGACCGGGAACCGGTCCCCTCACTGGTTCGGTCTATCTTCCAGAACCGGTGAGGTCAAAAACTAGTCAAAAACCGGTGAATCGGTTCTAAATTGGCTGAACCGGTCAACCTGGTACCGGTCCTACGGTTAACGGTTCGGACCCTTTTTTTTTTAACTAATTCTAAATAAAACGACGTCGTTTGGGTCGCATTTTTACAAAAAAAAAAAACGTCGTTTTGGGGGTTGAAAAGTTGTAATAGAAAAATGTGAATCTCGAGAGCAATGTAAATTAATGAAGAGGGAGGGAGAAGAGATGGTGGTGCGAGTGTCAGGAAAAAGGACAGGGCATAGGTGATGCATCCGTATATCTGTCACGATCAATATAAATGTTTTAATATTAAATTAATGAAAAGGGAGAGAGAAGAGATGGTGGTACGACTAGAGTTTGGTGTGTCTTTGTCACATATTGTATTTTGTTTATTTATATTTTAATGTTTTAATATTAATTAATTATAAAACATATTTTTAATATAAATTTTCATTATTCAATATTAATTTTTTTAATAAATATATCATATATCATTAATTAAATTGTGAATTATGTAAATTATGTTTATTTTGGTTAATTTGCATGCTATATTATTATGTGAATTAATATTATGTTGCTTATATGAATGTAATATTTTTTTGCTTTATGACTCTATTGTTTTTATATTTCAAATAATTTTATTATTAATTTGTATTCCATTTTTATTTATTTTATTAGTATATAATAATTATATTTATATATAAATATAAATATATATTTAATTATATTCCGGTTCAACCAACGGTTCGACCACGGTTGAATCATTGAACCTTGAATCAGTACCTCGACCGGTTCAATGACCGGTTCGGTTTTCAGAACCTTGCTAAAAACTCAATTTCTAGGTCAGGGTGGGGGTGTCAATGACACTGCATCCTTTTTCCTTCTGTTTTCCATTTTTCTTCAGGCTGGTAGTGGAAACCAGAATTTTTTTATTGAGCAAAAAAAAAACAAAGAAGAATTCCCAAAACTAGCAAAATAAAAAAAGTACAACAATCCCAACATTATGTACTCTGCTATGGACAGGATTTATGCTACTTAAGGCATTCAGCTCCTCCCTGCACGTGACACTCTCCTGGGATCTAATATATGTGCAAACAGTAAGGGACTAGAGGGATCAGGGATGGCTACATTATTTTATAAGCATAATAAAGCTGATCTCTGATGTGCCATGTTGTTATCTGAATCAGATCTCTATAATGTGTCAATACTCAATAAGCATTGCAGTACTGGCCACTGTGGACCATGCCAATGTTGAAAAATGAAAACTGCATGCAAACACACATGTTGGAGCACCCAATTAGACTAATTGGTGCAATTCCTTTATTTGTAGCATTCTATTATTATGCAAATCCACTCCAGGCACTGGCTATTGATTGTTGAAGAGCTGGGCACAGTTTAATGCCCTTTGGGCTATATAAAGATTTTCAGAGAGCTTTCTGTTCTTTATATTTTTATTGTTATTCAATCTGAATAGTGGTACAAGGCATAAATAGAGAGATGACCACACACAGATTGGACATTCAACCCTAGGATCTAAGACATAAATGAGAATCATTTGAATAAGGAAAGAAAGCCTAAATCTGGAATGATTGACATAATCAGAAAATTATATGGAATAAAATAAGGAACAGATTTGAATAAATAAAAGGAAGGAGGATCTGCAATCATGAAGAATGATTGCAGAATCGGATCTGCAATCATGGAGAATGCTTGCAGAATCATGCGCTGTGGAGGATCTGCAATCATGGGAGAATGATTGCAGAATAGCTGGACCGATATCAATCAACACTCCCCCTCAAGCTGGGCTATAGATATTAATCATTCCCAGCTTGCCACTTATCTCTTCGAACTTAGTCCTTGACAAGGCTTTGGTTAGGACATCTGCTACTTGTAAGTTTGTCGGCACATAATTCAGATCAACAAGGCTTGAGTCAATTTCCTCCTTAATGAAGTTTCTATCAATTTCTACATGCTTGGTTCTGTCATGGTGAATGGGGTTCTTTGCTATCCCTATTGTTGCCATGTTGTCACACAAAACCTTCATAGGCACGTCATGCTTCATGTTTAATTCTTGAAGAAGTCTGATTAATCACATTCCCTCGCATATGCCTAAGGCTAATGCTTCAGCCTCTGCACTGCTTCTAGCAACCATCGGCTGTTTTTTACTTCTCCAAGTCACCAAGTTTCCCCATACGAATGTATAGTATCTTGTAGTAGATCTCCTGTCCACAACTGACCTTGCCCAGTCTGCATCTGTGTACACCTCTATACTTTTATAATTCCCCTTTTTGAAGAATAATCCCTTACCAGGGGTCATCTTGAGATATCTTAGAATCCTGTAAATACCTTCCAAATGTTCTTCATTTAGTTTGTTCATGAATTGGCTAACAATACTGACTGGAAAGCTGATATCTGGTCGGGTGTATGTTAAGTAAATTAACTTTCCCACAAGTCTTTGGTATCTTCTTGTATCTACAGGGGAGCATTCTTGTTTGAGACCAGCCTTGTAATTGGCTTCCATGGGGGTGTCTACAGGTTTACACCCCAACATATACCAGTTTCTTCTAACAAGTCTAGGGTGTACTTCCGTTGTGAGACTGAAATGCCTTCCTTGGTTCTAGCCACTTCCATCCTAAGAAAATATCTCAAGCTACCGAGATCTTTAACTTCAAACTTGTATCCCAGGGACTGCTTTAGCCTGCTAATTACTTCAAACCATGCCCTTGGAGATTGGAGATTGTTTCAGGCCATATAAGGATTTGTGGAGTTTACACACTTTCTTAGAGCCCATTTTGCACTCAACACCCTGTGGTATTTTCATGTAGACATCCTTCTTCAAGTCTCCATTGAGAAAAGCATTCTTCACATCTAGTTGATGTAGGGGCCAGTCAAGGTTGGCAGCAATGGAAAGTAGTACTTTAATGGTGTTGAACTTGGCCATCGGTGTAAAGGTTTCTTGGAAATCAATTCCATGAATTTGTGTAAAGCCCTTGGCCACAAGTCTGGCCTTATATCGGTTGATGGTGCCATTTGGATTGTACTTTACTGTGAATATCCATTTGCTGCCTACAAGAGTCTTTCCAGGGGAAAGATCAACTATATCCCATGTTTTATTCTTGTCAAGAGCTGTTAATTCTTCTTGAATGGAAGTCCTCCATTCTCCCTTTTGGGCTGCTTCATGAAAGTTTGTAGGAATTTTCTCAAGATCAACACTATTCACAAATGCCTGCAACTTTGGAGATATTTTTCATAGGATACAAAGTTACTAATAACATGTTTAGTGCAGGTTTTTACCCCTTTTCTCAAGGCAATAGGCATGTCCAGTTCCTCTTCTAGGTTAGGAGTTGGAGAAGTGGGCTGACATTGCTTAGGGTAGGTGTTGTTTTGTGGTAGGATGATGAACCTTTTCTGCTGCCTTCTAGTGTATATAATGAAATCCTTTTGATGTGAGGTGCTGGATTGAGTCACAAGGTTAGGTACAGGATCATTTTCAGGTTCGGTTGGGTCAGACTCTACTGGACATTCTGGTGGTGCTGTTTCGGTTAGTTCAGACTCTGTTTGACATTCTGGTGTAGGTGCTGTTTCGGTTGGGTCAAGACTCTGTTTGAAATTCTGGTGTAGGTACTGTGTGGTATTCAGGAGTAGGCTCGGTTTGGGTATATGTGGGTGTAGGTGAGTCATCAAACAGCCATTCCTTTGCTGTTATATTAGGTGTCTCCCCCTGAATGGATGTTTGGGTATAGAAGGGTTGTCTTTCAAAGAAGGTAACATCCATAGTGATGTAGGTGTGTTTGGTAGATGGAGTCATAGCACTTTATAACCCTTTTGGGTTGAAGAATAGCCAAGAAAGATACATTTAATGGCTCTAGGATCCTAATTTTACCACCATGGTTATTATGGACAAAGGCTGTGCACCCAAAGACTTTTGGAGGAATAGTTGAAGTGTGCAGCAAATGTGGGTAATTGGTTAAGAGAGTCTGATGTGGAGATAAGAAATTTAATACCCGTGATGGCATTCGATTGATTAAGCAGGTGGCTGTGAGGATAGCTTCACCCCAATAGTGCTTGGGGGTGTTGGATGCCAATATGAGAGACCGAGCCACTTCTAGGAGATGTCTATTCTTCCTTTTAGCAATCCCATTTTATTGGGGGGTATGGACACAAGAACTTTGATGAAGAATACCATGAGTTTGCATATATGAGGTGAGGTCAAGGTTAAAATAATCTCAGGCATTATCTGATCTTAGAATCTGGATTTGGGTTTGAAATTGAGTTTGGATTAGATTATGAAAAATTTTAAAGACCTTGGTGACCTTGGATTTGGTGTGTAGAAGGTAAACCCATGTAACCCTAGTATAGTCATCTATAAATGTGACAAACCACCTTACTCCATTTATATTTTTGACTTTGGCTGGTCCCCAAACATCACTATGAATTAGTGAGAAGGGTTTAGAGGGTTTATACCCTTGGAAGGAATAAGTAGCTTTCACATGTTTGGAGAGTTGACAAATATCACAAGATGGAAATTCAGCAACTTTATTAAAAAATTCAGGGTACATTTTCCTCATATAATGGAAGTTTGGGTGACCTACTCTATAGTGCTAGAGGATTACATCATCATCTAGTTTGATTGCGGTAAAGTGAGTGACTTTCTCTTCTTGCATCCTTTCAATTTGCTTCAAATGGTAGAGACCAGCACATTCCCTAGCATTGCCAATCTTCTTCCCCTGAATCCAAATCCTGGAAAAAACAACCATTCATGTCAAATTGGACAGCACATTTCAGGTCTTTTGTGAGTTTGCTAATGGAGAGAAGATTATATGTTAATTGAGGAACAAATAAGACATCTTTCAATATTAGGTTGTCTGATAACTTGATAAATCCAATCCCACTAACTTCAGCCACATTTCCATTAGCAATTCTTACTACTTGCTTTTCATGATTGGGAACAATATGAGATAGAAGGGAAGCATTACCAGACATGTGATCAGAAGCTCCGGAGTCAACAATCCAGGTATCATATTTTCCCGTGTGTGCATGTAGAGCTGTCAAAGATTTACCTGCCTGTGCTACTGCACTTGTGCCCACGGTTTTCCCTAGATTGTGAGAACTGATCATCTTCTGAATTATTTTTAATTGTTCTTTACTGAACATGTTAGAATTCGGGCTAGTAGCTGTGGCTGTTGCTGCTCTTCAGTAGATGCCATGAGTCCTTTATTGTCTCTGGAAAACTTAGGTTTCCAATTGGCAGGTTTGCCATGCAGTTTCCAACACACTTCTTTAGTATGACTAGGTTTATTGCAATGTTCACACCAAGGTTTACCATTCCTGCGAGGCTTGTAGTCAAAGATTGATTGCTTACCTGCAACCAAAGCATTGTTATTTGAAATCTGCTCTGTGAGTTGAGGACTGTTGGTGAGTTGTTGTCGGCTTTCCTCCCATTTCACTTAAGTAAAGACTTCTCTAAGTGGGGGCAGCGGGCGTGTAGCCATAATTCGACTTCAGGCTGCATCAAAACTGGGGTTGAGATCGAGGAGGAAGCTATAGATTCTGTCCCTCTCCACAATGTTCTTGTATGTGGCTGTGTCTTGCTGTGTTGTTCACTTATGAACTTCATATAAATCGAGTTGTTGCCAATACTTCACAAGAATATTATAGTACTGAGTAATGCTCTTGTCTTCTTACTTCAGATCCTTTAACAAACCTATGATTTGGAATACGGGCAGCAGTGTTGTCAGTTTTTGAGTATGATTCTTGTACTCCATCCCAAATTTCCTTTGCAATGGCACACAGCATGTAGGTTTTTCTCTATCTCAGTTGTCATGGAATTCACCAACCATGACATGACCAAGTTATTTTCAGCCTTCCATGTCTTGTATTTCGGGTCAGTCTTATCTGGTTGGACAGCATCTTCTGTGATATAATCCTCCTTTCCTCGATCACAGATGTACATCATGACACTTTGGGACCACATGAGGTAATTTGACCCGTTGAACCTGTGTCTAGTGATCATAATTGATGGGCTCTCGGTTACAGCAACTGGAACCCTCTCGGAATTCATTGATGGAGTGGCATCTGCTAGAGTTGCAGTTGTCGTGCTTGATGATATGTCTCCAAAGATTGTTTGGTAAGCACTCATGGTGCCAAATTGCATCATAAGGTTCGGATCAGGCCCTTTGGAGAGGGCTCTGATACCATAAAGATTTTTAGAGAGCTTTCCGTTCTCTATATTTTTATTGTTATTCAATCTGAATAGTGGTATAAGGCATAAATAGGGAGATGACCACACATAGATTGGACATTCAACCCTAGAATCTAAGACATAAATGAGAATCATTTGAATAAGGAAAGAAAGCCTAAATCTAGAATGATTGACATAATCAGAAAATTATATGGAATAAAATAAGGAACAGATTTGATGAATAAAAGGAAGAAGGATCTGCAATCATGGTGAATGATTGCAGAATCGGATCTGCAATCATGAAGAATGATTGCAGAATCATGCGCTGTGGAGGATCTGCAATCAT
The DNA here is from genome assembly GCA_019955255.1 of Castanospermum australe. Lineage (NCBI taxonomy): Eukaryota > Viridiplantae > Streptophyta > Magnoliopsida > Fabales > Fabaceae > Castanospermum > Castanospermum australe. The sequence goes on along the minus strand of NSJW01000617.1, from coordinate 28,539 downwards.
GGAGAATGATTGCAGAATAGCTGGACCGCATATCAATCAACACTATATGATTAAGATATCTTGCTTCTATTCAAAAATGGAGATTGGGACATTACTGCAAGCTCTCTTGGTTGAAGGCACTTGGAATTAGTTAGTTGCTTGTAATGAATTTTGGAAGTCAGTCTCTACATCTGATGTGTATTGATTATAACAGCTTTGTTTCATGTGAAAATTTGTATGCATGTTGGATCTGTTATTAAATAGAATATTATATTTATAAACTCTGGCTAAGCAGCCAACCCTAATAATGTTCCTAGCGGTCTTAAAAGTTAACTCTGGCTAAGAGCATCTTACAAAGCATAACTAAGTGAATAGATTTCTAATTTCTGTTAATGATTCTATGTAAGGTCAGTATAACTTGGAAATCCAATAATCACTTAATAGCATTGCATCACAAAGGCTTTTATTGTTTGCATTTGTCTTGACCTTCTTATCTGTGTTGGATATTCCTACTTTCTGGCCCATATCATTGTGCTATTGGATTGTTCTATTCATTCTCACCACGAAGCATCAAACCCTACTCTACCCATGATCAAGTACAACTGTAAAAGTATATCCCATTTGGTATTGGCAAAGCACGTGTGTTGTCATTTTTGTTTCTTCCCATTTAGGATTTTAGCTGTCACTTTTGTTACAATTACAATGTATAATATCTTTCCGATTTATCTTGGCAGAGGTATATTGGTAAGAACTAAGAGGACAGGTGCAAAAACTAACAGTTTGATTGATGAGTCAATTTCAGAAATGCTGACCTACATAGAAGAGGAAGAAAACGACAAAGAAAATTCCAGAGACCTGTATACGTGTGTCCAATGAAAATGAAAAATTTGGATTTCTAAGTAGTGAAGTTTAGATTCTGAATCCGTTATGTACATATCCACTTCTAATTGGAAATTTTGATTATTTTACATAAAGAAATATCACCATGGTATTCTTTTTAGTGAAACAATAACTTCCATTCAATATCTTGAATATTTTGTGCATGCATTTTATGAATGTAGATGCCTGATGAATGTAGATCTCTTCTGCTGTTGTCTCTTGCCTAGCTTCAACATTTTCAGGTATGTGATTCATTTCACTAAAATATTTCTATATTGATAAGGGCAATATTCTCTAGACCTCTTAGAGTGGTTGCTAATGAAGAATGTGTTTTGAGGTCTGAAGAATGATGTTAGATTTGGAACATTGGGAATTAGTTTCTGACAATGCAGGTTCTGAATTCTTCTATTTGAACATTCCAATGAACTTCTGAAGACAGAAAAATGTTCCTTGGTGAGGAAAGCTTATAATTGTGTTTTTAACAGAAATGTATTTGTCTGCATATCATTTGACATAGCACAACGGATAGCGCAAGAAGCAGCTGTGAGTAGAATTTGTGTTTATCAAGCCATGTTGTCCAACTCACTGGCTAATAGTGTTTTTTTTTTTAAATTACTTATACACACAAATTATGACATCAGTGTTGTATGTTATATACATTGTATATGCACTTTCAGTGATGCAGTTGTTTGATTCTGCTATGAGTAAACTTTAATGTCTATTATTTTTATGATTATGAATCACACAGTATACTTATTTTTAGTGTAGATTCATACTTTTGCAAATTGGATAATTTGTAGCATGTATTTGGATTATATTTTGGGATTTTGTATTAAGTACCATTAGGACATATATTGGTCTATAAAGGAGAACAATATATTTTTTTTATTTTAATGTTAGAACAATTTTATCAGCCAGAACAACTTTATCAGCATACTCAAAGTTGAATAAATTCATTGAGTAACAACTTTTCTGTTAAACATAATCCATCACTAAATGCAATAATTTGTTTCAAATATGATATTTCTAAACATTAAATACCCCCTGTTAGGAACCTTGATATTCTGATTATAGGAAAATGGGAGTAATCTCAATTATAGAACAGATTCATTCCTTTAGAAACTTCTACACTCTCACAAAATAGAAAACTTAATGGAAAACAAGAAGAAACAAATAGTGCAGACAGTTCGAGGAGTCTATGACTTTCCTTCTAAGACCTTTTACTTAATTTCTTGCCCTTTTTCCTTTTCTCGCCCCTCCTCTCTTCTACTGACAGTCTCTTTTCTTTCCTTTTGCCACCTCAGCATTCTGTTACGATTCACCGAAATATTCTCTCTTTCTTCCCTCACCTTCCTCACGTGGTCCAGGTCTAGCATACGAGTTACCTAACAATACTTCCTTAACAAGACTTCCCCCCATATGATTCACCTTGTCCTCAAGGTGAAGGTTTGGATAAGCGTCTTGTAGTAGTTGAAAGAAACTTCTACCGGGGTCTCATTGTTTGAAGCATAATGACCAATTGACTGCAGTAAGCTGGTCGAATAAAGGAATTGTGATACTACCATCAGTTGTGGTACCTCCTGAGCTATCATTTTCACATCCATTACCAAGTTCTCAAGGCAAGTTTACACTCCCAGATGAGATGCTGCCTTCAACTGCAACAGGCATTAGTTGGTCAACAACAGGTATTATTAGTTGGTCATCTTCTGTAGGCTTCTTGCTACCTAAAATGAGAACCCCAAGGAAGTAACCACCTTTTGTTTTGATCTCCTCACCTATGTGAAAAGATTTATAAGCATCAACACTTATGTAATCACCATTATCGCTGCTGGATTGAAATGGAGCATGACCAAAACAGTAGTTGATCAAACCTTCCACAACAGTGCTTTCATAGACAAGCTAAACTGGTAGTGGAGAGTGTATCCATTTCTGTAATGGGTCATCATATGTTTGCAGTTACCTCTCTATTATGGAATGGATTGTAGATCCAATGTACCCCCTACCCATACTCTCTCTGTGGTCATGGAACAGAGTACCCTTAATGCCATAATCATTGCAAGTAGCCATAACATCCACCTGAGCTTTGTAAAATTTCCAAACAGTAGTAAAGCTCCCAAATTTCTTGCCAAAATCAGAATGTCAAACATCAATGGTATTCTTCAATTCTATAAGTCTTCCTGACACCTGAAAACTATCATCTGTGCTGCCTCTGATGCTTGGCTGTAACCCCAAAACCCTTTCCTCTATTATCCCATCCAAATCAATTGCAAAACTCCACTTAGTATTCATGTGGTGTGCTATGTAAAAAATAGAAAACTGGCTCTGTAAACCCAAAACAAGGGTAGAATCTAAATTCTCCAATTTAGTCTCCCCACAAGCGCCAATTGTGCCTTTAAGATCTGGCCAATCAAAGCTCAAAACTACCAAAACTACTTCAACAACTCCAAGGGTTGCACTGCACGTCCCTACACATTGTGTCTGACCAGTTTGTGATTTGGGCTGTAGGGCCAAGTATATTTTTGTGGTTCTGGTTGCCTAGTACAACATAGAATTAAGCCCACTTATGATAGTCCAATATGTTCCTCCATTCCCTTTAATCAATTGGGCTGGGTTCATTAGGTTTGGATGAGGCTCATCTTTAATTTCCAAATGATATCCTTCATTTAACCCAATTCCCTTCTAAATCAAAGTGAGCAAGGTGCTACGAAACTCATTAATTCCGGAATGCGGACCCTTTTTTCTAGAGGCCCATTTTTTATCTTCTATGTATGGAGCCTGGTCCATTAGGTCTAAGGACCCCAACTTTAGGAGTTTCCTTTTTGCCTCTCCATCATCCCTCTTTACGCTACCTCCGCCCAAGGACTCTTCTGCCACACAGCTTGGTGGCTTCGAGTCAGGTAGGTCAGGCGGCTTTGGCGGCAACTGGTGATCGGCCAGACTCCACGTGACCCAGTTAGCTATGGCTAAATTTTTTGCAGGCTCCTTCCCTTCCTCTCTCTCCATTGCAACCCACACCTCCACTGTCTTCAAAATGTCTAGACTCACTCCTACGAAGAGATGGGTGTTCCATGGGTGCTCCGTGATGGCTTCAGGAAGATCCTTATTCACCTGTCCCCACACTTCCGAGCTTGCGTCCTTTGTTTTTGTCTCTTCTGTCTTGCACGCGAATAGGTGATTTCCCTTCGTAGCAGCTATCTCCTATAATTCCTCTTCGTTCTCAATGTCAGTTGCTTCTTGTTTTTTTTGAAAAATTTCCCATGGTCTCTAATTCCAACTTCTTAAACCCAACACCCAAAACGGGTTGCTCATTCTTTTCCATTGCTATCTCCTCTGTTTTCTTTTCTTCCTTAGCATCGGTTACTTCTCCTTCATCACCACCCCATCTCATTTCTTCCTTTTCCACTACCTTTAGCGTAACCTTGATCAGGTCAGCAATTCTGCTTCGAATGAGATGCAGAATCTCTTGCTGGGTATCCACAATTTTAGGCCAACGAATTTCCCTCATCTCCCTGTCCTTTTGTGACTCCATCCTCCATCTGTCAAAGTTTTGCCTCAAATTCTCCATCCCCTTCTCCAATGCTTCTACACGAGCTTCCATATTCATATTTAGTATCCACAGCTCCTAGATCGAGAGCTCTAATACCAATTGTTAGGAACCTTGATATTCTGATTATAGAAAAATGGGAGTAATCCCAATTACAAAACAAATTCACTCCTATAGAAACTCCCACACTCTCACAAAACAGAAAACTTAATGGAAAACAAGAAGAAACAAATAGTGCAGACAGTTCGAGGAGTCTGCGACCTCCCTTCCAAGACCTTTCACTTAATTTCTTCCCCCCTTTCCTTTTCTCCCCCCTCCTCTCTTATACTGACAGTCTCTTTCCTCCCCTTTTGCCACCTTAGCATTCTACTATGATTCACTGAATATTCCCTCTTTCCTCCCTCACCTTCCTCACATGGTCCAGGTCTAGCATAGGAGTTACCAAACACCCCCGTCCTATTGTTAATCTTATTTCTAAATGAAGTGTAAACATTATGGAGATATAATACACTTAATTACTAATGACCATAATAGAGTTTACTAAGATAGCTAAAATAGGTATAAATCATCATATGTGTATGGCATTGTCTTTTTCAATTTTTCCTGCATTTCGAAATTAAATTATTGGTCCCACCAAGAAAAATAATTATATAATTGATTATGAATTTAGTTTGCAGATTAAATACACGAAAGTAACTACATTAAAAGCTGTTATTTCATTCCAATTATTTGATTCTATATAACTAATAAAATTAAAATAATATGGATGCCCGTGCCTACTAACTAGTTGACATAAAAAGACAAGTTTTCTATCTGTCCGCCCTCTCAGTTTGCAGATGATCCTGATTTTCTTTTCTCTGAAGGATAAGCATTTAAGTAGTTAAGTGTATGTTTGATATCATGGAAAGCAAGAGAATGAGGGTGTGAGCGAGAATAAAAATGGAATAAGTATTGTATAAATAAAAGAAATATCATTTCTTAGAGATTGAGTATTTAATATTTGATTTCTCTACCAAATAACCATTCCATTCCTTTTAATTTTACTATACGGTAGTGTTGGGAGTATAGAATAGTATTATAATATATGGAATGTTGGTTGATGATGAAAGTTTGTACTTTACTTTCATACACAATGAGTTAGCTATATGTGGATGGTTTGGTTAGGTTCAATTTTGAGAAAAAAAAAGTCATTTGAACAAAATTGATTTTTTTATATTGAAAATCAATAAGTTTTGTTCTAATTAGAGAGTGGTCTAATTGGATTTTGGTTAAATATTTTTTTTAATTTAATTAGATTTTTTTTCTTTCCATGACTCAATTAACAAATTAACATAAAAATATCAATAAAATTATAATCAAATAGATATAAATAATAAATGATCTAAACATTTCTATAGAAATAATAATAAATTAAAATATAATCATTTATAAATATATAATTATAAAAATATATATATATAATTGCATAAGTTCGATTTAGTTTGATTTAGTTTTGTTTTATAAATAAAAATGAAAAATCAAACCAAACCATTTAGTTTGTATAAAAAGAGAATCAATTAAAATCAATTAATTTTAGTTTTGTGTGGTTTTTAATTTTTTGATTTGATTTTTTTTTTTAGTTGAGATCGGTTTAGTTCAGTTATGAACACCCTTATATGTGGATAAAGCTACATGTAGCATGCATATTTAAATTAGACACCAATATTATAGTTAAGTATTATATTGTAGTTGTTGTAACAATACAATCTATGCTATATATAAAGTAGAGACTTCTAAAATAAAAATACAGGTGTCAGCTTTTCATCCACATATTTTTTCACCTAAATTAAGGGTAATTTAGTAATTATAATATGTTTATGACACCAATCACGGGCCACACTCTCCACTTTCCTATGGGCCCTTATTGCCACATGAAAGGCCTAACAAATTTTCTCTATTTGCAATAATTTGTACATTACTCAAACTTAATGTAATTTAGGAATTTAAGACTCCCGTTATGAAAAGTTTTAGAGGCATCAACCAAAGGCCACCCTCTCTTTATTTCATTAAGCATGTATGAGAATTTGGATATCTCTTCTTTTCTCTACCAAAACTCTTTGTCTCCCTATTGATCCTATTCATGTATGCGTTATCCATCTCAGACACACGCCTCCTTCTTGATTTGAGCAATGTGTCCGTCTCGAGGCTCTTCTTGGTATCATTTGGTGGTGTATTTTTTTTCTTAATGTCTAGAGTTAATAAACCTAGCTTATTCTTCTCATATATATGTGTGTGCCTTCTCTTCTCTTGATTTGGTTAAATGTGTTTTCCATTTTCTCTTGCTTCGTCTGTGTTATGGCTCCTTCAATTGATCATTTGGTCAAAATTACCCTTGAGTGAGAGGCTTCTGGTTGAAGGTCCATATTGTGTGTTTGTCGTATTTACCCAGCTTCAAGAACCCGCGAGTTTTGAATTCTATTGAAATGGTCATCATAGACGAATATGTTCAGATTCTGTTACCTATCATTCGAAATTTATGGTTACTTTTTTTTTTTTTCTTGTAAGAGAGATTTATTAAATATGTTATGTTATTTGGTTAGGGTTTTAAGATTTATGTCTCTGTCAAAAAGATCTTGGATTACAAATTCAAACCTTTACTCTCTGAGGGCTAGGTTTATACAATGGCTTATTTTGGAGTTGGTGAAAACATTGAATTTTTTCGTACGACAAAACATGAGTTGAATTTTCAATTGAGTACTATTGTCAAGCCCTTTGAATATGACCCAATTAATTCCCTTACATGGATTGACTCTTATTCTGTTTAAAGAAATCTTCGAGCTTAATGGAGAACTTGCATATTTAGTTAGTAAACTCTGTGGTCCTGTTTTAACTTTATTTTAAATTTATTTTGTCATTATAACTTTTTAATTGTGATTTCTTTTTATTTCTGATTTGATGGAATTATTAATTGCTATTGCGACCGAATAAAGGTGCTTGAAAAAGATGGTAAGGAAATTAAGATGATTGTTATTGAGCTGGACGTGGATATGTAATATTGTAATATCTTATTTGTCCATAGCAATCAATTTTTTTCAGATTTCGATTATTAAATGCAATTTGTTTTATTATGAATGATGATATTTTGTTTTGTTTAATCATTGTCAAAATTGCTTATGCTCTATTTGAAACCTATGTTGATGAGTTAACTTCATTTATTGCTTTGGATGATATTTTCCAACCTGTATTGATTGTTCAATTTGCCAAAGTGAAGAATTTCAATGATTTCTCTTATTTCCCCTATGTATTCGTGTATATTTTTGTTATCTGTTGTTTGTAATATGTAATTATTTTTTCATTTTTACTTTTGAACAAGCAAGACTGTATTTAAGATTGTTATGTATGCAACTAGGATTCTTTTCAACCCTGATATCCCTGAAGTTATTGAATTCAAGAACAAGTAAGCTATTGCTTGATAACAATTTGTTAGTCTAATTAATTTTTTTATTTCAATATTTTAATATTCAATTTTAATTTTACAACTCTTATATCTGTAGTTTGCTTCACATAAATGAAGACAAATCTCAATTGTTGTCGTTTCTGTTTGATACTCCCAATTACTCCTTGGAGGAGGATTGTTCAAGGATTGCTTTAGAAAATTGATTGAGCAACTAAAGAATTACAAAGAAGTATGTATATTCAATCAAATTCCTTCAATTTTGTTTTAATTTTTTTTATGCTTAATTGTTTCTGGTATTATAAATATGCTTTTTTTACATTGCAAAGAAAGACGATTATACTTAATTTGTCTTGTAAAACAAATTTTAGTAGAATATAAAATTGTTTTACAATTATCTTTTCATATATCAAACATTTATGTAATGATTGGCTTTTATATTTAAATTGTTTTGTTATATTTTACATTCTTTCTTTTCATATTGATGCCTTATTATTAAAAAAATAATTTTTTATCTATATCTTTAATTACTTTCAACATATATTTTCTTTTAATTACCCCGTGTATTGCATGAGTATAAAATGCTAGTGATAATTATTTTTTGTAAATATGAACAAGATAGATGGGCACGTAAAATGTGATTAAGTCTTTTTTTAAATAAAATAACTTGTACAATTTGGCACTTGTATCTCTAAGTATAGACATTTTTTATTTGAGTCAAACTCAGAGTTACTTGTACAATTATGTACAACTTTAAATATTGGTGCTATTTTAACTGCATTTTTCTTGTCTCTTACAAAATTTTCAAAAGATAGTGTGTCCATTGAAGCCAAATTTGTCTTGAGGCTTATGGTATGCAAAGCCTAAAAGAATGCTTTGTAAAGGTTTAAAACCTAAAAGAATTAAAGAAGTTTGTGAGAATATTATTTAATTATTAGTCTTGCTTGTTTTAAAGTAACGAAGTATGAATATACTTTTTCTTTGTTACAATGCTATCACAGAGGTTTGAATATATAATTTCTTATAAATTATTTAAATATTTTATTATTAATTCACTCCTAGTAGCTTAGATATATGTTTTCTCTAATGTTTTGGGAGTGTCGAAGACATGTCATGAATATTTATTGATAAGCACATGACACGTGTTTGAACATGTTTGAATGAAAAAAAAAAAAAACTTTTCTAATTTGAAAACAAGTTAAAGTTTGAACATAGCTCATCCACGTGTTACTACAACTTTCAATAATTACTTTTTTTAGTAAGCCGTGTGTGCTATGTAAATCTATTTGTATTATATTTACTTAACTATTTTGTAGAAGTCAAGAAATTATTTTTTATTTTTATTTTTTCAATTGATAAATGCTTCTAAATTGTATAAATTATTCACTTTCATTATATTTCCTCTACTAGATAATGAGTTATTAAAGGTGAATATATATAATGCTTATAGGTTTTTAAACTTATATTTGTCTCACTGCAACAACAACTATCTTTAGTTCTCTAAAATCAGTACATCAACTATATTATTGGTTTTTGGTTAGTATCTTCTAATTTATCAAGCCCTCAAAATAAGTATAAATCATTTGGGCGGAATGTAAATGTGAACCATTTAAGATGATTCATTGAATGTGACATTTCATCTTCTTCATAAATACACACACACACACAATTAGATTAAGGCCTTCTCATCTTATTTCAACAAATAAAAAGAATAAAAAAACATACAATTAAATCTCAACAATTTTGTAACTTTTCTTATATTTCATTTAGTTCACCAAATTAATACCATTGTATATTTTTAAATTTATTATAATATAAACATTTGTCATTCCTAAATTAACATTAATATTGTCTTTTCGTAGATTTAAGGTATTTGTAGAATAAGCGGTTCAATAACTAGCAATTCATAATTTCGTAGTAATTAACCAATACATGGTTACAAGGGACAAGAGTCTTTATTCCTTCATTTAGGGTTTAAATTATGTCACAAATAGAAGGAACAACTGGATAACCTACTTCTCTATATGCTATTAATCTTATTTTTTTAAGGAACATAGAATTACTTAGTTTATAATTTACCATTGCAAAGAGCTAACAAAAAAGCTGCAACTTTTATCGAACACAATCAACCTAAGCATTATGCCATCTAAGAAATGGAACAAAACAACCAATCCTACACTGTCAAGATTCTTATTCTTGATCATGACAGGGCTGAAGTTCATTGTTTTCAATATGTAACCCATTTTTAGACTGGAAAGCACAACCACGCATTATTGGTGAGTACACCTGTTGTATTAAGAAAAGTTATGCATGTATGGTTTATTTTGAAAGTAAATTGATCTTAATTTTGATTAATATAAGTATTTTTGGTTTTAATTTCTTAATTGTGATTTTTGGTTTTTTGTGATTTTTTTCAGGGTTTAGACATTTTTTGAGGCAATTCTTTTGAAGAAAAGATGGTTAGATGGGTTGAGAGTCAAATTTTGAATGTTTAATCTCATGTAATTTGACCTTTGTAGAATAATTTGATAATATCTTGAGTTACCATGGTCCAATCATGTAATTGCAAAGCCTATGGTTAGATAAGACATACGGCTTCAACTTTTATGTTCAAGTCAAAGTCTAATTATGCTTCCAAAGAACTACACAAACAAAAAGAAAATTGTACGACCCATGTAATTAGTTAGAAAGGAATTTGAAATAATTTAAAACACTAATTGGGCCTGGGCTTTAGGGTTCTAATGCCACAAGACACCTAATCCTAATGGAAGTGACATGCTACAAGGCACCTAATCAAAATTAAATTAGTTTATGTTAATAAAAAGAAAATACAACTAAAAACCAAATAAGTTCTACCATCAAGAACAAAACAAAATAAAAAGAAAGAGTAGAAGAAAAAAAGAGGAAAAGATCTTCAATCTCTTCTTGCTCGCAACATGATAGCTTCTCTCCTTAGATCCCAATTGTCTCTCAAGCCCATTAGGATTAGGATTACGTATCTTGTGGCATCAGAACCCTAAAAGCTCGAGTCCAATTAGTATTTAAAACTATTTCAAAATTCCTTTCTGACTAATTACATAGGCCGTACAATTTCCTCCTGATTGTGTAGCTTTCTAGAAGCATAATAAGACATCAACTTTACACAAAAGTTAAAGCCCAATGTCTTATCTAACCATAAGTTTTGGAATTATATGATTTGGACTACTGTAACTCCATATATCATCCAATTACTCCACAAAGGTCAGATTACACAAGACTAAACATTCAAAACTTGACTCCATACACATCTAACTATCTTTTCTTCAAAATAATTGTCTCAAAACATTTCTAAACCTTGAAAAATCACAAAAACCAAAGACTATGCAAGAAAGAAACAATTAAGAAATCAAAATCAAAAGGACTTAAATTAATCAAAATTAAGATCAATTTACTATTAAAACAAACCCTACATGCATAACTTTTCTCAAAACAATAACACACCAATGATCCTCCTAATAAATTAACTTAGGGTGGTGGTACGATGCTTTTTTTTTTTTGTAAGAATATTGGTACCCTTATGAGTTATTATGCATTTATTAGTTGTTTGTTCTCACAATAAATGCTTGAAGCTTATAAAGCCTAATTAGCAATGAATAAATAATTGATAACTAATCAAAGTACCAGGAAGAAAGAACTAAATGCAATATTAAATTCTTTATCACACATGGAAAAACAATAGTGGAACTAGTAAGCCTGGAGATAACACATTAGAGCCTTACCAAGTGGGAGAATCGAGGTAACCAATAAGGCAAGGATGAAGAAGGAAAATTTTAGATGGAAGGATTTTGGGAAATTAGAGAGGAAACATTTATATAGCTGCAGGGATGAAGTGAGAGGGTAACTTTGATGTGTTTGGACAATTTTCTCTCTTCTCTAATTCTCCCCTTCCTTTTTCTATGTCTTTTCTCATAGACTTTTCCTCTGTAACTTTGATAATTAGTTTCAGTCTCAATTCTCATAATTGAACTTGCTCTTCATTAAGTTCAGTTGTGATAGTCCAAATAAGAATCTAGTTAACTCCTTTCTAGTCGTTTGTTGACTTACATTGTTTATCTCATGCATTGTTGTTTGAAGCTACCATTACAATTGGTTCTTTTCATTAACCACTCATGGATTAGAATATCATACTCAAGGATCTTCTACTAAATTAAAACAATTAGAACATAAACAAGAACTCACCACTTTGTGATTTGACAAACTGGAACAAGCTATTAAGGCTATTTCCAGTGTCAGTGGAATCCATCAACCAGATAGATTGATTGTACCTTCAAAGCTTAGCTAGTAGAAAGAGCTCAAGGTTGAAGGTAGTTTCATAAATCACCACGAGAATGATGTTTCAAGTTAGAAATGTCAAGGTTTATTTTCCAAAATTTAATGGTAATGATCCTTCATAGTGGATCTTTAAGGCTGAACAATTCTTTAGTTATGAGCAAAGATTGGTTATAGCTGTATACATATGGTGCATGACAATATTCCCCACTATCAGTTAATGAACAAAAAAATTTTAATCCCATCTTGTTATACTCTTGCCAAAATTCTATAATTGGAGTTTGGACTATCTTAGTGTGACTGCTTTCGAGCTACCTCATTTGAACTCCAACATTTTGATAGTGTGGCATCTTATTAGATGGAATTTATAGCCTTTGTTGACGAGGTCATTGGTGTCAGTAATGAGGCACTTTTGGATTGTTTCCTTAGAGGACTTAAGCATAAGATCCATAGGGATGTGATAGCACAATCACCATGCTCCTTGGCAATAGCACTAGCAAAATTGTTTAAAGAAAAAGTACAACACCAACATACAAATCACTAAACATAAACTAACCTTCATACCATCCTTCAACCTAACATTACAAAACCCCTATGGCTACCTACTGCTAACATCAAACCATTCTAACCACAAAACTCTAAAAATCTAATCAAAAGAATGATCGATCACTACTGAGATGTAACTAAGGAGGGATAAGGGATTATGTTACACATCTGATGCAAAATTTACCTTCAACCACAAATGCCTGCACAAACCACTATTCATCCTTCAATACGATGAAAATGACTCAAGCCATGACCAAGATGTGTAAGCTCCAAAGCCCTATAGTTGTTTCCAATACTTATGTTTTGATGATTAATAAACATGCTTAAATTCTTATGATTATTTGCTCTAATAATCACTATGAGGTTGGTGTAAATTTTTGTCAATCATTAAAAGAGAATAGTTAGGATCAACCATTATGTTGGTGAAAATCAACTTGGAAATTCGTCATGTATCCAACTTATGTTCACCACAAGATTTCCAATGATCCTTAATATTGTGTTTTGATCAAAATCTACATTTATGAATAAAAAGATAGCATGGTTCAATCAGAAAGAATGAGAATGATCAATTTCATTGAAGTGTTTGATCAAAAAGATCATTGCACAATCATTCTCATTACCATTATGAAAAGAAAAGCTCTGAGCAAAAGCTGCCACAGCTAAGCCACAGGACAAGGAAAACAGCCACATAACAACTTGCGATGCGCTATACACATTTAATGATGTTAACGGCTAGTTTTTTCAAACCTCATTATATAAGGATATGATCTTGAAGCTTTCAGAGATTTTTGGCAACGCATTGTTCCTATCCGCAACCATTCTGAAGTAATCTATACATTCTAATCTCTACTATTTCTTCTCTACATTCTGACTTTTGACAATGCATTAATCCTATCCGCAATCACCTAGACCCATTTGATGATGCTAACGACTATTTTTTTCAGACCACATTATATAAGGAGATGATTTTGAAGCTTTCATAAACTTTTGACAACACATTGTTACTATTCGCAACCATTCTGAAGCATTAGGCTACATTCTGATCTTTTTTATTTCTTCTCAATTGTTTTTATTTTGAGATATTTAGATTTACTTTGTTTGTAGAGAATCTTTAGCTCTATTTATACAATTTGTGTACACTCCTTGAGTGATTTGAGAGCAAACCCACAAACAACCTCATTTATACTTTGTATCCTTGACTTGATAGTGGTCAAAGAATGTTCTAAATTAGCTTGAAGAATATAGATGTGAAAATACTATTTATAATTTAGCTTGAATAGGCTCGTGTGAAAAAAAAACTACTCATAATTATAAAAATCTCAATGAGAAGCTGAGGATTGGATGTATAGGCATATGGTTTGGCCGAACTAGTATAAATCCTGTGTGTTCACTCTCTCTGTCCCTTCTCTTTAATGTTACATTGCATTATACTTGCTTTGATACATATTGTTATTAGTAAAGAGTTTCAAAGTTTGTGAAAATATCTTTCTAAACAATCTTAGTAAGAAATTTTCAAACTATTGTTAAGGATTTCAATTGTTACTTTCTGTGCTTACCTTTCTGATAACCCTTTTGATCATCTTTCTGATTAATACTTTAACTTTCTAATCATCCAAGTTCTACTTGACAAAGATTGTTTAAAATTTTCACAAAGGAAGAAATTTTAAAGCACAATTTGACCTCCGTTCTTGTTCTACTGCCACCTTCAAGATGAACCATACACTAACTTAAACACTGAACCAAATTCTCAGTACCATCACATCTCTTTCAATACCTTGCAAGAAGCACATGTGTTAAGAACAATGAGATTAAAGGGTCAAGTGAATGGTGTGGACCTACAAAAAGATCTTGATAGTAGTAGTTTAGATAACTTCTTACAGCCTAGATTGGCAAAGTTTCTCCAACTGCCAATTAAACTAATTGCGAACTTTAAAGTTCTAGTGGGCAATAGGCATTATCTTACAGCAGAAGATTAGATTAAACACCTCCACCATCTCCTTCCAGTCATGAGAGTAAACTTTGTTTACAGGGCAACTTGGCTAGCAACATTAGGGCCACACGTTTCTAACTAAAGTGCCCTCACTATTAAGCTTCACCTAGGGGAAACTTCATTACATTGTATTGTGACAGAGTTGTTACTTAAAGATGAGATCAATTTAATCACTTGAAGAGGCCACACTCCACACAAGCAATCTTAGAAGTCTTCACCTTGCAGCTACAGCACCCTAAAGTCCTTGAAGACAAATGGCTGGACCTACTAGATATCACAAACCTTGAAATAACTTTACTTCTCCAACAGGACATAGAGGTTTTTGATAAACCTAAAGGCTTACGATCATATAGGTACCAAGATTACGCAATTCAACTGGTAGAAGGCATAACTCTTGTCAAGGTTAAGCTTACATGTACCCTCATAGTCAAAAGGTTGAAATTGAAAATGTAGTTTGGGTACATAGACGAACCCACTACAATCGAGTGGGGGCACATGCCACTAACTTTTCAAAATTTCCTACCAGTATATTATTATTCACTTGTCATTTTTTCCCCCCAAAGTCTTCCAACATTTGTCCCCACCTTTAAGCCTAATTTTGTTATTCTTACACCTACTTTTTATATCAAAGTTCATACATCTTTTTTTTTAGGAGAAAAACAAAAAAAAGAATATGTATTGAAAAATGTATTTAAATTTTGGTGAGTCTGTTTCTTTCTTAATGAGGAAGGTATATGAGTTTGGTATAAAAAGTAGGTATAGAAATAACAAAATTTTAAGAATTTATTAAATAATTTTGATCCACTAACTTTTCCTATCATATGAAGGAGATAAAATAACTCGATTAGAAAATGGTTAAAAATATACTTTTGGTCTGTATAGTTTACACTCGTTTGTAATATGGTCTTTATAATTTTTTTTTTCAAATGAATCCCTATACTTAAAGTCGTCAGCAAATTAGTCCCTATCTGTTACCCTTTGTTATCACACTATCAGAATTGACTTACGTGTCTAACAGAGTTGACTTTTCTTGCCAAATCATCTCCACATGGCTAAAATTCTCCACGTCACATGCCAACTTTCCTCCCACATTATTTTCTTCCTTCCAAATTAAAATCATAAAAATCTCTTCCTCTCCCGAACCAACTTTGCTCTGAAACAATCTCCCTCCCCTGCTTGTTCAAAACCAGTACCTATTGAATGATTTGGTTAGTGAAATTCGTTCATCTTGCTTATCGAAGGGTCTCATGTTTTGGATGGCATTTGATAGTCCTCCTCCTTGTAAGAAAGTGTTACTTTACATACCCATGTATTGGTTATATTTTTTACATAAATTTTTCCTTTAAATTTTTGATGGGTTTCAGACTGTGATGGTAGGCATTGGTCTAGGTTTATAGATGTATCTAATTGTGTTTTTGTGATGGTTTTAATGGGTTAGGTTTTATGATGTGGGTTTCAAGGGTTTTTCATGAGTTGAATGTGTTATGTTTAGAATAAGGAAAAGTTGACTGTGTTTGAATGAGTTTTTCCCTTTTAAAATGTGTTTGCTTTCATGATATGCATTTCTGATAAGGTGTAATGGGTTTGCAATAGACTGGGGTTTTTTACTATCTCTGCAAATTCTCGTCCTGCATGTCTAATAGAATGGGTTCAATAAACGATTTTTCCTTGTTATTTAGTTAAATCCCCTGGTATTATATTGTTGATTTATATTGGTTACTGAATATACTTTCATATGACTTTTTATTTGGATTTGTGTTGTGGGTTTACTGAATTGTTTTAGGGTGTTTATATGTGCATTTTAATGGCTTTTGTTATTTTTTGGTAATGTCAAGGAATTACCAGATGTATTTACAGTGGTAGTTTATCATGGAGGTTAGTTGATCAAAGGAAATACACTGAAGTATGTAAGGGGTCAATTAAGCTATATGAAGGATTGTGAACCTGATAGGTGGTCTCTTCAAGAGATTACATCATTCCTTAAGGAATTGGGATATAAAGGTAGTGTGAAGTTATATTAGAACACCCATGGGTTTTTGATTAAATATGGCCTAGTAGAGGTGAAAAATGATCAAGAGACCATGAAGATTGCTGAAATGCCTATGAGTACATGTGCTAGGGAGGTTAATGTGTATGTTATACATAGTTGCAATCATACAAATAGGGTGCAGTTAACACTTAATGAGGAGGAAGATGAAGTTGTGCAAGAAGATGATGACACAAGTGATGAAAGTGTTAGACGGATTCGGTTTGATGACTCTGAAGATGAAGATGATGATGACTGCTTTGCAAAATATCTCAATGATGATGTTGGGGATCCTGAAATTGCAAAGTCTAATGGATCTTCACAGCAACAAGTTGAGGCTAGACCTTCATAGCACCTTGATGAACCGCCACAGCAGCAACCTTATCCTGTACATATATCGAAGGGACTTGAAGAGATTTCCTTTGACTATGAGAGTGATGAGCTTATATTTGATGATGAAGATAGTGATGAAGATGACTTTGGTAAGACATGAAGGCAAAAATACTTACAATACAAGCCAAATGAGATGTGTACAGATTTTAAGTTCAAACTAGGTATGGAGTTTACTTCAATATCTCAGTTTAAAGATGCCATAAGAGAGTGGTCGTTACTTAATGATTGGGGTTTAAGATTAAAAAAAAAAGGATGTTGTGAGATGTAGGGTGGTATGTAAGGAAGGATGTGAATGGAAGGCATTTGTAAGTAAAGTGGATGGGTCTATGACTTATAGACTAAAGACTTTAAGGGACAAACATACTTGTGGGAGGACTTATAAGGGGAAAATGTCTAGTGAAAGATGGGTGGCAGAGAAGCTTGTTAAGACAATGGAGACCAACAAGAATATCACATTGAGTGAGGTGATGAAAAATATCAAATCTGATTACTATGTTGAGGTTTCTATAACTAAGGCTTACTGGGCTAGGAGAATGGCCAGAGAGAAAATTAAAGGTAGCTATGCAGGGCAATATAGTAAGCTTTGGGACTACTGTGAGAAGATTAAAAGGGCAAACCTAGAAAGCAACCTGTAACTATTGATTAAAAATCCTACTGTAGGGCCTAATTCAACCTTTCTTAGATTATACATTTGTTTGGCTGTTGTGAAGAATGGCTTTGTAATAGCTTGTAGGCCAATAATTGGGGTTGATGGTTGGTTTATGAAGAGTCCTTTTGGTGGAATTTTGCTAGTGGCAGTAGCTAGAGACCCTAATGATCAGTATTTTCCTCTTGCATGGACATCAATTGAGATTGAGAACAAGGATTTATGGATGTGGTTTCTAAACCTACTTTTGGATGACATTGGACATGACAAGAGATAGGTTTTCATCTCTTACCAACAAAAGGTATAAATGGTTTATGTATTAATGGTTTTTTATTTCCAGTATGTTTTTGGTTTGGAGATTGATTTCTATGTTTGCTTTTGTTACAAATTTGGTTTTCTAGTTTCTAGGATTAGTGCTTGCCATTGAGACTTTACTTGAATGTATGGAACATAAGACATGTGTAAGGCGTTTGTATGCCAATATGAACTATGGTGGGGGACTGTGCTTAGAGATAGGATGTTGGCAGCATGTAAGGCAACATATCATACTGATTGTGTGAGAAAGATGGCTAACTTGAAGGCCATCTCCAAAGAGGCACATGACTGGTTAATGGAAACTAGCCCTAAGTTGTGGGCTAAATCTCATTTAAGCTTTTTTTCCAAATGTGACATGATTATGAACAACATTTCAGAGACATTCAATGGAAGGATCTTGGAGGCTCAAGATTAACCCATAATATCAATGTTCGAGTAGATTAGATGTTATTTAATGACAAGATTTGCAAAAAAACAAGTTGATGGCTGAGAGGTATAAATCTAAGGGGAAGATATGCCCTAAACTGAGGAAGAGACTAGATAAACAAGTGATAAAATCAGGTAAGTGGACTGCAACTTAAGCTAGAGCCCTCAAATATGAAGTGAAGAATTACCCTGAGTAGTTTCAACTAAATTTGGAGACTAAGACTTGTGCGTGTGGGTTTTGGAAGCTTAGTGGGTTACCTCGCTGTCATGCTGTGGCAGCAATATTTGCTAACAATAAAAATCCCCAAGACTATGCACATGAATGTTACCACATAGACAAGTATGCAGCCTGCTATGCACCTGTACTGAATCCAATCAATGGTGAAAATATGTGGCCTCCTACTGGGCTACTAGCTATGTTGCCTCCTAATTACAGAACACTAATTGGAAGACCAAAAAAAGTGAGAAGAAGGGAAAAAGATGAAGTTCCAAAACCATACAAACTCAAGAGAAGCAATACATCACTTAGGTGTGGCAAATGCAACTCTTATAGACATAATCAAAGAAAATATCAAAATGTGGTTGCACCACCTGCTGGAACTTCAACATCAACTAATGGGGGAGGAGGAAGGGCTAGAGGCAGATCAGAGGAAGGTAGAGGAGGAGGAAGAAAAGGTAGGGACAGGGGAACTTCAGCCCAATCATCAACTGGATCATCAGTTACTGTTTCACCTGCAGCAATAATGATTGCAGCAACAACTCCTGCAGTAATAGCTCCTATAGCATCCACACAAGCAGCAGCTTCAAAAGAAGGGATAGTCACTAGATAAGCCTCAACACTCACACAACCACCTTGAGCTTCAGCATCCACACAACCACCTATTGCATCATCCAAACAAGTTTCATCTTCAGCAACCAACACAAGGACAGCCACAAAAAGAGGTGGAAAATTTGGTAGAATAAAGTTGGCATTAAGGAGGGCACCTTTTCTATGCGTAACAAGGGAGCAGCTGAGAAAAGCATTAGAGAAGGGATATAGACATGTGCTGGGCAATCAAGAATCTGACAATGCAAGTAGTAGATCTTATAGACCACGGTGATGTTTGATTGAAAATTGGGCAATCATCAGCTAAAACACTTCTTTTGATATTTATCTTTTTGGTGTTTAGTGATAGGTGCATCTTTTGTTGGCATAGTGATATTTCTTTTGTGTTTAATGGTGTTGCCCACGTGTATATAATGTGTTTTTTTTTGGGTTAAAAGTCATTTGATGGTGCTGCCATTTTTTTGTTAATGTATTTACAAATGACTATATGACTATTTGACTATATGACATTGGTGTTATTAATGGATGAAAGTATTTTGTTATTTTGGTTCTGTTGCACTTTATTATTATTCTATGCTTGTCCACTTTATTATTTTTTGCTTGTCATTTCCTTTTTTTTAGTGTCAAAATTAGTATATAGTAAATAAGATAACAATACCATTGATATGTGTAAATTGTTACACAAGCACATTGCATATCATGGCAGGAAAATTGCATTCCACAATCCTAAATCCATCATGACATTGCATTCCATAAACTATCGACCTACCCTCCAATAACATTCTCTCCATCAATTACATTACACAAGCATTAGGAACATTATACCCATTACATGTACGTTCAACATAGCTACACACAGTCACACACACACACAATCCACATATCAGGGCAGCTTCCAATCATGGTAGCTTCAAAAACCTTCCCTGGCTATTCCAAAAAGCAAAGAACATCACAGCCACCAACAGAATCCATGAAATCAACACCAACATTTTATACATCCTAATCTTCCTCTTTAGATCTGCAACAATCTTGTGCTGCCCTTGAAGAATTTCTCTAGCACGGATAGGCATGGATTCATCTATCCATTGGAAGAAGCCACAAGACCATGCCTCCTATCATGGCTAGAAACCCATTGCATTATGTGAATATGTCCAAAATAAAACCAAAACATTACATTAAACCACATTCTTCTTACTCTGTAATTTGGGCATCTCATAAATCTCTGGTCAGGGTTTGCTTGAGTCTAAGAGGTAAAAATCAACACTTTACTCCCACATTCACAGTGACTGATTCGTCTCCTTTGAGTACAGCTACTCTCCTAAGTTTCAGACTCCATGACTTTCCTCTCTTCTTTCGATCTACTCCTTCGATGGTTGGTGCTGGTTGGTTCGACAGTGTAGGGGGAGATTGTTAGGGTAGACAAGATGAGGGAGATGGGAGATGACATGAACAACTTATCTATATAGGATCAGACATGGAGAATTTTAGCCATGTGGACATGATTTGGCAAGAAAAGTTAACTTTGTTAGACACATAAGCTAATTTTAACGGTGTGATAACAGGGGGTAACGGACAGAGACTAATTTGCTAACGATTTTAAGTATAGGAATTTATTTGAAAAATTTTTTTTATAAAGAATAAATTACAAACGAGCGTAAACTATAGAGACCAAAAGTATATTTTAACCTTAGAAAATTTTCTCTCGTCACTTGAACTATGCCATTTATCCAAGCCATCTCCACCAAATGCCAAGTTCTCCCCTCTTTCTTCCTGAATCACAGTAAACACCTCTAACCTCTTGTGCTTTCGCTCCCCAAACCCAAATTCTCCCTACTTTGTGTGTGTGTGCGTGTGTGTGTGTGGCGTGGAGCTGTGCTGTGGTCTTGTGGACCTTGGACGGTTGGACCAACCGTAGTGGACTGTGTGTGTGTGTGTGTGGTGCAGCGTGCATTGGCTCAAATGTATTAGTTTTGTGGTGCCCCATGTGGTGTTACTAGCATGAAATTTTCTTTGTAAGGATCAATTTGGTATGGGAATAAAAGTAAAGGTAGAAATTTTATCCTCACTTATACTCCATACTAAACATACATTAAGTGTTGAAAAAATTTTCTCCTCTCATTTTGCAATTCTGTGATTTGTGAAAGTTTTGATAATGAAAAAATTATTGAACATTTTCAAAATATGAAAACACGAAAGGAGCAATTGTGAATTGATCTTTATTTATTTTTATATTAATATATTTTTCGATGTATAAATATGACCATTTGAAATCGTGTTTCTTGTGTTTGTGTATTACTCTTACCTCCGCCACCCAAAATGTCTGGATCCGTCACTGGTTCAAGAAAATGCTGCGGGAAAGGTATTATACAACCTAACTCTAGTTCCTTCTCCTCACCTATACTCCTAGTTTAAAAAAAAAAAAAAAAAAAGAGGATGGAATTGAGATTACACACTAACTATATAGGGCACTAAATGCAAGCTCCTAGATAAGCCACATGGAGCCTTATGTTTCTCTTAACTGGATTCGAGGTGCGGTTACCATCAAATCTTAGTAAAAAAGGAAGATAGACACCAAATAACTTTCATAACACAGGAAGTTCCTTACGAATGACTAGTAACACCATTCGGCCTCACAAATCCACAAACAAGTCAAGCATTTGAGCATAACAAGTCAAGCCATTATTTATTTGTAATTATTATATAAATTAAATTATATAATACTTTTTTTTGATAAACAAAAATTTAAGAGACTGGAAGACTACTTTATTTTAAGGCTAAGGCATATCACAAGTATTTGAAGAAGATTCGAACTCAAGACCTTTAAAAATATACCGAACCAATCCTTATTAGCTATGCATTTGCAATTAGTTATCTAGTTTTGTATTTTTTTCTTATCCATCCATCTAAATTACTATCATTATTCGCAATTTTTTTTATTCAAAACTTATAAATTTGCTTCCCCCTTTAGCCATCCATTTGGTTCAGCAGATAACGAGACGACAACAATTTGATAAGTTAGAAAGGGTTGGCTAACAGCACCATAAGCTACAATTGGAAGATTAGTGAAAACATAACATACAACAGCAGAATAACTGCATTGATAGAGAAATCTGTATACAGTATACTATATGTTCGTTCAACTTCTGTGGATTACCTTCATTACTGTTTGTCTGCTTTACACTGTCTATGACCATAAGACAAGAGAATCTTTATGTAGAATAGTTCAATGAACTAGTATTTATTATTCCTGAAGCTTGCAATTTCAAACTATAATAATCCTTCAATTACATGTGACATAATTGTAAGAATAGAATAACAATTCATTCATAATAGATAGATTGGCCACATGTGTAATTATAAAGTGCAGAAATCTTGCTATACCACTAAAAGTTATGTGCAAATGTTTTTCGTTTTAATACTACCACTACTCGTTTCTTTACATTACCGTGCACTAACCAAGTAACGACTTCTTTTCTGTTTGTTGGATCTCTACAAACAGATCCATAACAAAAATCATCAACCCTCACAGAGACAGAGATTCAGAGTGATAATATCATCCAGCATTTCATATAACAAAGAGCAATCAGGAAACTTGAATCTCTGTTCCAAGCAGCGTATTTCAGTACTTCATCCATAGCCATCAGTGGCAATCATAGTCAGGGCTTTGGAAAGTTAACTACTTGGAAAAATACTACTTAACACATTCCACCTGCAAAGTTAAATCTTTGATTCCAGCATTATGTAATAGATGCGCAACCTGAGACTTGGTGGATGTCTTGTCAGTATCTGTTGACACATGTAGATGCAGTGTCCCAACAACATCTGTGTTTGTGAAGCTCCATACATGAAACTTTTGAATGCCATAAACACCCTTTATCTTCAAAATACCATTTAGAGCATCTTTCAGCTCATTCTCGTGCAGCCTAGGAACTCTTTGCAACAAAATTTCAGCAGAATTTCTGAGTAAAGGTATTACAGAGGATATAATTAAAACCGAAATAAATATTGAGCAGGCAGGATCAGCAACAAGCCATCCCTTGTACTTAATTAATAGGGTGGATATAACAACGCCAACACTCCCCATTGTGTCTGCAAGAACATGCAAGAATATTCCTTCCATATTGTGATCGATATGGCGATGGCTGTGCTCTTGAGGCCCTTTCACATTAGATAACGTTTGTTTCTGCTGTGAATCAAAATTTCCTGTAGAACAAACTGTTTCACCATTGGATCTGGCCACATTGTGAACCTCCAAGTTGTGAATTAGTGAAGCTTCAAGACAATGGTGGTCTGTATCATCATTATGTTGACGGTCAAGCAGCCGGGTATGGTCATGGTGGTCATGCTGCCGGGTATGAATGTGGTTGTGGTGGTCATGCAGTCGAGCATGGGAATGGGTATGGACATGGTTGTTGTCGTGGTGGTCATGCTGCTGGGTATGAGCATGGTCGTGGTCATCATGGTGGTCATGACAAGTATGGTCATGATGGTCATGATGCTTGGAGCTCTGAATGTGATTGTCTGCATGACACTCGGTCTTCCTTTGATGACTGCAATGGTGGTGATGTCCAGGATCACTAGTGCATGAATTTTCTTGGCAATCACTGGAAACAGAAACAAATTCCTGATGCCCTCCCTGTCCTTCATGATCATGTTTATCATGGCAATGCAGATCATGATGGTGGTGGTGGTGACTATGGGACTGCGAGTGTGAATGTGAGCATGATCCAGACCCTCCATGGGCATGATGATGCTCCTCATGAAAGAATATCAAACCAATGACATTGACTATGAGCCCTCCTATAGAGACAACTAACAAACTATTAGTTGATATTTCTTGAGGATCTAATATCCTCTCAAATGACTCCAGTACTATCAGTGCTCCCACAAGAACCAGAAAGACAGCATTAGTGTATCCTGATAGAACCTCAAATCTTCCACGACCATAGTTATAGTGGTTATTTGCAGGTAAATGAGATATATATGAAGCATACAGCCCAATTGCCAGTGCAGCACAATCAAACAACATATGACATGCATCTGATATCAGCCCAAGACTATTGCTCATAAATCCAGCAACAAATTCCACTACCATATACCCAGTGTTGATCAAAAGGAAAAGAGCAATTTTACGGGACTTCCTCTCACTCAAAATATGTCGGATAGGCTTCATAATCATGTCACTTGATAACTCAGAAGACTCCTCTCCTGACCCAAGATAATTGGAATGAATAGGATCCAAGTCTCTAACAGCCACATAGAGCAATAAACCACAAAGCAACAAACCCCAAAGGGAAAGCTCAGGATAATAGAAAAGTTCCAATACCAGGATACAGACAAAAGTGACCAAAAACTCCCTCTGAGAGTCTTTCGAACTTACCAACTTCTCATCACTGTAATTTTCACTCAAAAGCACACCAAAAACAACAGTATTAACGAGGGGCCAAGCTAAATTGCCAAAGGCAACACTATCTTCTTCAGATTCAAACAAAAGAAAGCTAATCACAGCAGGAACAAAAAGCACAATTGTAGTGAAAAAGAGGGTAATTAGCCGAACCCTTTTATGACCAAGCTGTTTAATTGTTCCCCAATCCATTGAAATACGTTCATAACACCCCAGAAACCCAGATAGAAAAGGAAGCAACATGGGCCAAATCCTCACACAATTCTCACTGGGGAAAACTGGGTGCCCCCACTTACCAGCAGAAGCAGATAAAGGAAAACACTGAATCTGATCCCAGCCAAAAGACAACATGAACAATCCCAAAAACAATACCAGAAACCCACGAACCTTAGGCAACCCATTACGATTCTGATTTCTCCGTTCAGCAAAGAACCGAGTAGCTACGCTTCCCATCAATTCGGCAAGGATCATGGCCGCGGTACCGCAGTATCGGAGTGCTTGAAATCGAAGGAGGAAGACCAGCGCCAGCAGAATCGATTTGGCGACCAAAATCCTCTGCTGAGACTGCGTGATTGAGCTCAGGGCAAAAAGGGGCTGGTTTTGCTTGTGTTGGTGAAAAGGGTCTTTGGACGAGGAAGAAGAAGAAGCAGAATACGAGGTAAACAGGGAAAAGGAGAGGGTGAGGAGGAAGGAGAGAAGAGAAACGAGGAAAGAGAAAGGGAAGAGGGAGAACGAAGGGGAAGAGCGAAGAAAAGGGAGGAGGGAATAGAGGGAGCGCAAGGAGAAGAGAAGGAGGAAGAGGAAGGAGAGGGAGGACTTGGATTTGCCGGACGTTTTGGAAGAGAAAGAAGAAAGACGGTGTTTGGAAGGGGTTGGAGTCGGGGTCGACGATGAGTATGGGAACACAGGGTAGGCTCTCGAGGTGGCGGCGAATGTGGTGGGCACGGTGGTGCGCGGTGGCACGGAGAGGCGGTGCGGTCGATGTTGGTGGTGGTGGTGGTGGTGGTGACGGTGATCGGCCATGGTTGACTCCGGTTTGGAAGAGGAGAAAAAGACAGTGACAGAGAGTGAGGGATCTGATCAAATCTGGAAAATCCATACCAAAATCATATAAGAGGTGATTGTAGCATGTAGGGTTTGCTAATTTTTTTTTTTTTTTTACTTTTTGATTTGGTAAAGTTTGCTACAATTTTGCTCCCATATTTTTTTCCTTTAATAATAACAACAATTATATTAGTCTTATTTTTAATTATTAACGTTAATATATTACTTTAAATTTATTAAACGTTAATAAGTTCAGGACGCTCATTCATAATAAGACAAATAAAAGGTCAAGAACCTATGTTTTAAGTTTAATAGTTTTTTAATTGATTTCTAGTAAGGATTACTACCTCAGAAAAACTTTTTTAATAATACGTGAATAAGGATAAAAATAAGTTATGTTAAATTATGTTTTTATTTAATAAATTTATTATATTTTATAAAATATTAAGCATAAATATAAGTTATTATTTCATTTAGATTTTTTTTGAGCTTAATAAAATCTAACTTAACTTGCTTATTTAAAATTTTATATTACATAAAAGCCTTTAACTAAAATAATAAATTTAGACTTTCAATGTTTTAAATAAATCTAAAATTTTAATTAAAATTATTAAATTATATAAATATATAAAAATAAGTTAAATAAATATTATAATTTTTTAATTATATATATAAAATAAATAAATAGATCGGTCCAATAAGTCAAATAGACTTTGTTAAATGCTTAAACCTCACCTATGTAGTTAAAAATATCTTTTTAAAAGCTTAAGTCTAACAAGATTAAAAGTAAATTATACCGTAAATCCTTAAAATTCTCTTTTTATATTTATAATGAATTAAAATTAAATTTTTTTTATATAATTCTAAAAAATATAATGCTTTTTATGTGGGTTGTTTAATGCACTCTTAATCTTGTAGTAATTCATTTTTTTGGGTGTTGATCTTGATCTCAACTTGAAATTGTTGCTTATTTGGCAGTTTTCTTGGCCTTCTTTGTATATCATGACTCAAATCCATCATTCTCACACGTCCAACCAATTTTAATTAATTTATCAAACACATTCATTATCCATTTTTAGATGCAACATAAACTCAAATGATTGTTTGCCTTAAATATGTCATTACCCATTGTCATAACCAAGATTGTCAAACCCTCGAATGAAAAATTAAACTTCTATGAGTTTACAATCTTATGACATAAAAACATATTTACTTGTATGCTAACTGTCTTTTTGGTAAACTCTTATGAATTTAAAAGTAAACTTTAATAAAGTCAGTAAACTCTTGATTCTACTAGTGAATTTATGAGTTTAGATTTGCATATGATTTTGTCCTCAAAGTACATAATTTTCATTGATTTTGTTGAATAATTGGACTGAGTTACCTATATTCTACAATATGTATTGGGTTTATGAAGCTAATTTTATGTTTTTATTTTTTTTATTATGTTTTGGCAAACTAGAAAATACTATAGCTATAAATATTTAGGTTAGGTATAATATAACAATTCGATTGGATATTAAATTTTGTTACTTTATTACTTTTGTTTGCTTTGCTATGGAATTGAAATGTTGAATATTAATTATGAATATACTATTAAATTATGCTTAGGTATTATGATATGTGTTTTAAGTATTATTTTTTAAGTATGTAAACTCTTACGAATTTACAATTCAAATTTACAAGGGCTTTACGAATTTATATACATTGTCGAGTTTGACAACCTTGTGATAACAGCTTGTTTTAATCACTCATGCAAATGAATTATCATTAGTTTTCTTTTCTCTTCTTTTAGAAACAATAGAGCAGAAGCTTTAAGGGTAGATTTAGGTCAAATAAAGTAATTAGTATATTAGGATTAGCTAGATTATAGAAGGATAATCCTTGTCATTTTATAAATTAAATAAGGGTATAATAGGTAAAAAATATAAGATCTAATTATATAAAAATATGAAATTCCAATCTCACCTTATATATATATATATAAATAATTATATATATATATATATATATATATATATTTCACTAACAAATGTAAAAATGCTCTCTAATTCCAGGATTAAATGTGAAATGGCATTTCATTGTTTCTCACCAAACATAGCGTTATACACTACTCTTGTATCATATTACCAAAACACAAAATTATTTACAAGAAGCTTCCAATTAGTTGAAACACTCAAACAAATTACTAATCAACCTCATAATCTTGTTCTATTGTTTATACAAGTTTACTTGATTTTGCATCTTAAAAAACTAAACAAATAAAAACTAAATAAACATTTACACTATGTTTAATAAGTAAAAAAGAAGCATAAACTAAATATGTTGAGTCACCCTTACTGAATTCAATTCAAATAATGAGTTATAATAAATTATAAATATTTAATATATCATGATATCAGATAATATTTTTAAAAAAAAAATAAGTAAGAGTCAAAGAGATAATCAAACTCGTAAAAGCTATAACTATTAAGGAACCAAATCAAACTCTACCAAAACAAAACCAAATAAAACTTAGGTCTTGTTTCAATTGTTAGGATTGCCTCCCTTTTTATGTGGAGAAAATGTCCAAATTGTGTAAGTTTATTTGTTATTCTCCCTGTAAGTTTATTTGTTATTCTCCCTTAAGTGTGGTGAATGAAGAGATTTAGGTTAATTGGTATCTAAAGAGTCCAGAGAGATGAGAGTTTCAGAAAATAGGAGAGAAAATGAGAAAGAAATACAACCCCTTACTGGTGATATTTGTCATTGCTATGTTAGTTAAACATCTAAATGATCTA